>SNQJ01S0145696.1:7383-46406 GCA_010110895.2 Picea sitchensis | reverse complement strand
ATGTAGGAGTTGGTTTGTGCCCATCCTTGATGGGTACCTTCGATTACCCACCTCCTCACGACGATATCAAATTTATATCTAATCACCATAAGGTTGATATTTTTCAAGTTTTGTCATTCCACACGACTTACTTTGATGATCCTTGGATTCTTCCTTCCCCATCAACCAGGATGGATGAGACAGGGCACCCAGGCATGTCCATGCCCTTGTCTACCGCTGAGGTAGCGTACTCTTTAGTCTAGCAAGCTTCAGCTAACCCTGATTTGACTCCTGCACAAGAGTTAGATCCACTTATAAAGCCTATTTGGGCTCAGGGTTCTCTCACTAACGTCGATTCGTTAGACTTAGTATTGCCTTCTGATGAAGCAGTAATCGATGCAATGACTAGTCTGGACAAACCTTGGGAAGATCTTCATCACAGATCATATTTTCTCCCAAAGTTAAGCCGAATCAAAGCAGGAGAATTCACCGTGACTATGACTGGAGATAGGTCTTGTCATACTAATCCCTTAGCTACACACAAGATCTATGCTGAGGGTAATATGGAAACCATTACTGAAACGATACCTATTTGTATCTCCAGAACCCCTGGCGTCATAGACAATGTTTTCGTCGGAGCATACAGCTCCCCCGAGGAGATGCTAGGCATCGACCCACAAAGAGTCTATCATGAGATAACTTTGTTGTTTTTCAAGATCGCTTTGAGATCCAAAAGAAACATCTGGCGAGACTGCATTTATGCTTTTCGATCTTGTCTAGATTAACTGAGAAAAGTAACCATTATGGAGTCTTCTTTAAGCCCTTTTTAGACTCCTTAAAGATGAAAAGATTGCCGAGTGACCTTGTCTCTTCACACTCATTAAATTGGTCTAGAAGAACGTTCCTTAAACGGGTCTTCTTTTAAACCCTTTTCAGACCCTTTAAACATGAAAAGATTGCCGAGCGATATTGTGGCCTTTCACGCTCGTTAAATTGAAATTTGAAGTCACGTTTGTCCGACGGTAGTTTACCCCTTTTTCGGTCCAGACAGTCAACTGTACGAACAAATGTATACTCTATAGAACTTCCGTTCTTTAGAAGAGTACTCTCAGGTATGATTTTATCCCCTTTTCGGTCTTGAGGGACTAAACTTACGAAAAAGAAACCCCCACAGAGTCCATAGTTAAGCTCTTTTAAGACTCCCTAAAATTGAAAAGATCGCCGAGTGACCTTATTCTTTCACACTCATTAAATTGGTCCAGAAGAATATTCCTGACGGAGTCCATAGTTAATATTTTTTCAGACTCCTTAAAAGTGAAAAAATGGCCGAGTGATCTTGTCCTTGTCACACTCATTAAAATGGTTTTGAATTGACGTCTAATCGGTGCTAGTTTAACCCTTTTTCGAACTGACTAGACTATTGTCGAAAAAGGTACCCCAGTGGAGTCTCCTTTTATGTTTTTTCAGACTCTCTAAATATGAAAAACCACCAAGCTTACCTTCTTTTGGGCTCATTAAAATTACATCAAAGGCCGTTACCATTGTGTGTTTTATCAACCGTATTTGCATACCTTATCCACCAACCTTGTGATAGTTTGCTTCTGCGTCTTAACACCTTTGGCCGCCGGAGGATTTTTCCCGAGTATCATTTTACCAGAACATCAGTCTTGTCCTTGTGCCTTGAGCTTGTATGTTTTCAATACTCGTTCCTCCATTGTAATGTAATATTCCTTTATTTATTTTCCAAAATTATCGAAAAGAACAAAAAAATCAAATATACCCCAAAAAGAGGAAGGGAAAAGTATTTTCTTTATTGGCAGCATAATGAGTCGCGCTTGGATAAAGCACATCTATCTATTTTTTCATCAGACTATGGGATGTAGTACGACCTTAGAAATCTTTTCTCGCTATATAGAGTTGTGTCCTCCACCGTTTGGTTATTCTTCCAAACATATGGAGAGTTTGCGTTGCCTCCTGCTTCGTAGACTTATGATTAACAGATATGCTGCCTGAGTCTCATCACTTGTTGTGCTATTGTCCAAGGGAAGTTTGTCACTAAGCCTGAGTCGGCCCCTCTGCAATATGTCTCTTGTCCGCATACCCGGCCATCCTGAACACCCAATCAAGTCCTTGTTCGAAATCATTGAAGCCTTCAGTCTGATCATCAAGATTATCGATTTTGTCCATGACTGATGAGCCGTCGAAGACCTCTCGGTAGTGCAGTTGTACACTCATATTACACTCCTACCTGAGTTTTGAAGATTTTGAAGTTGTTTCTCGAGCTCTGAATCCCTCATCTCCAGCCATTAGGCCTTATCAACTTCTACGAAGATGGATACTTTGCATGTATATCTTTTTTATTTCGAGATGTAGATCTGCTGTGTACTGTTTGCGGCTACACTTTATATAGTTATATGACATGGATCTACAGTGTATTTGATTGGTAGCCATGCGTTCTATTTTATCCCGAGCATGGGTATGCCCGCCTCGGTGAGACATTTGTTATTTTGCAGACGACACCTCCCGGTTCTTGATCCTTGGTCTCAATCGTTCGGTACATCAGTAAAGATTGGTAATGTATTTTGGCCATCAGATGCTCTTCTGAGCTCACACATTAGGGGGAATCTATTATAACCCTAAATTGCACCACACATGATTACCTGGCATCAGGCCAACTCATATCCCTTTTTTGCCAAAAAATACTGAACAACTCTTCTAAAAACTCCATTTTAAAAAGTCCACGCTAGCTGGCCCAGTACAGCCCACGTGGATCTACAATGTCCATGCTAGTAGGCCCACTACAGCCCGCGTGGACCTTCAGAATCACTAAAAAAGGAAAGTTTCCGACGGGACAAAAAGCTATGGGTGAGTTAACTGAAACTCCCGACCATGCATGGCCGAGGGTTCGTCCAAATACCTAGCTCCTTCTAGCCTATAAAAGAAGGGGTAGGGGTACCATTTGGAAGAGGAAAAAATATAGCAAAGAAACTCTTCCCATTTATGTATTCCATTGTCCCAACCCTTTAGCCTTTCCTCATGCCAAAGGAGATTTAACGCAAAGCAGTTGAAGGATAGAAGAAGAGGATCCCAGGATCAGGTTCAAGGAGCGGTGGCCGGTCTCAGATTTTGTAAGTTGATTCACTTTAAATAATAAAGAGAATCATTTTCCCTTCCCAATTCATGAATTGTCTATGGTTTGATTATTTTATGTTTGATTTCTAACCCTTGAGTATAGAAGTAGCATGCATGCATAGTTGTTGTTTGTCTTGAGTGCAGGTCATCTTTGGAAGGAGCATTGCGAGCAAGTGGTCAAGCACAACGGAGGATCGACATCGAACGTCGGTAATAAGGTAGGTGGTCCTTTTCCATGCATTTACTGAGAAAAAGGGATTGAAATCTTGGGATGTAGGTAAGAAGTAGTTTCTATTCGGTCAAATCTGCATGCAAAGTCTGAATTCTATTTTGCTAGTCCGTAGGGTGTTTTTTGCAACAACAATACATGTGACCATGGGCTATGACCGAGTGCTGGATGTAAGGCACTTATCCTATGATTCGGGCCTCTGGGGATCCAAAAATTTGGGCTTTGGAGGTTTTCCTTTCACCTCACCTCATTTCCTCCAAATGTCGAAGTGGTGAACTTCCAAACAACTGCCTCTTAAGAGATTCAGATCTTTGGCACTTCAGAGCTTCTAGATTCAAAAGATATTCCTTCTTCACAATTCATAATCTCCAAACTTTCATAATCTTATCAATACTCACACACTAGAGGGGTGCTATGTGTCGAAAGAAGGGAGTGGACACGTGGCCAAACTGACAGGTGACATGTGGCCCAATCAATTGTTGGCACATATCCAGTTCTCATTGGTACACAAGACATACAAAAGGAATGTAACATATTGGCATGTGGCATGCATACAATGGTCCACATCACTTCGACGCTCCGGGACTTCGGGGCTCCAGAACTTGAGAACTTCAGGCTTCAGGGGTTTTCTCCTTCTGCACATCACGAAACCCCCAGACTGTCGAATTGACAAACTCATTGTGAAATACACCTTCATAGCTTCGAGGCTCTGCTACTTTGAAACTTTGGGCTTCGACGGTTTTATACTTCTGCACATCACGCAACCCCTGGACCGCCGAACTGGTGAACTCATTGTTGAGTACACCTTTGGAGCTTCAGGCTTCAGGATTTTTCTCTATAACATCCCTCAAAACTTTTGAACACAGAACTCTCGACCAGGTCCACGTCACTTAAGATGACATCATCACGTCGCATCACTTTGGCACTCCCAAGCTTCAAGCTTTGAAATAATTTATCTTATAACACTTAAAAATACCAGAATACCGAACTGGCGAATATGACAATCTCCTTTGCTCAACTATCAAACAATTAATGACGGGTGACACGTGCCAGGTCCCAAAATGGTAATAAGTTTTTTTCAAAAGTACAAAAACAAGTGACACGTGGTAGAATTAGGGTAGGTCCACATCACCCTAGGTGATGTCATCATGCCACATCATATTCGACACTTCAGGACTTCGACACTTCGAGCTTCGAGATATTCCATTCAAGAACACATTATAACTCCCGAATGATGAAATTATGAAGGGGTACATGTCACTCTGGCACTCTGGAACTTCATAGGATTTCGTTGTTAAACACCATGCAACCCTCAGACTACCAAACTTCGAACATTTCTTAATCTGTGAACACACGTCCCTAGAAATGGACGGTCTAGATTGGTTTCGGATTTCAGGACTTCGAAACTCCGGGACTTCAGAGCTCCGGGCTTCGACAATTTTTCTATGCTATAGTTTTAAAACGACTGGAGGGGTGAAGTCTGAAGGACTTCTATGCTTAAAATCTATGCACCTTATCTGGATATGACGGTTGTTGGGGGTTTTTCCCTTCCCGAACAAATACAATGGCCCAAATTTAAATTTTGTGGTTCCAAACCCACGGTTACCACGGTCTCTTTTCTCTGCTGAATTGATTGAACCATTATACCTCTTGCATTTTCCATTACCACCGAGGAGCTCTCTCAGTGCCTCTATGGCACTTTGTACATCAAATCCCTATGGAATTTTGACTCCAAATTCCACATTCATGGCCCATCTAGATTCAGTGTTGAAACCATGGGCTCTCATACCAATTTGTAACATACCCTGGCCTCCAAATATGGTCATTCCACCAAGAATCCTTCAAGATATGATACCAATTTGTAACATACCTAGGCCTCCAAATATGGTCATGCCAGAATAATTCCTTCAAGCTCTGATACCAATTTGTAACACCCCCAACCATCTGTTGGGAAATGTAACTTGAAAAAAAAATTTACTTCTCACTTTGTTTCTAATAGTCAAAATTGTCCATACCCAAGCATATACTTGCGGGGATATGGCACATAGAAATATTTACGGAACATCATACATATAAACTTAAAAAGATAATATGCATTCTACTATTACACAAATTAATGTGGAAATCACAACAATCTTCTACAACAACTTACACATGAAATATTTTAATTATTAAGACATGTATAGGATACACAGCATAAAATTTACATAGAAATGATACTTATCTTTTTATGAAGGCCACTAACCGCATGTAGACCTTCCACAAACCTCCCAGCCTTAGACCACACAACTCCAAACTATCAGCAGTGGGTCACCTCCAAGCTGGGACTAAACTCCACCCAGGGTAAGGGGAATCCTAGGCTAGGCTAAGGTTACAAAGTCTTCAGGAAGGATTTTTTCCTCATGAGTCCACTTGTGTCCAAAACTTATAGTCCCTCATTCCCCACATACATGTCCCACCCCAGGGAGTGTGCCCCTTCTATGCTCGACAATCCTTCGGTTGCCCCACTCCCCTTTCAGGGCTTCAGCAATAGGTCAGACATGAATTCTCAGAGCACTACATCTGTCATGAGGCCCCCTCTGGGAAAATCACTTCCCCAAGAACCTCTCTCACCTGGAGAGAGTTTCTATAGGCATGATAACCTACTTATTCAGTCCAGCTCCCAGGTCAATCTAGTCAAGGTAATAACAACAACAAAATCAAGTATGGCTCTGGTAATGATAACAAGACACACCAGTCCAGAGAAAAACGTGGGAAGAAATAGAAAAATGGCTAGGTTTTTATATGGCTCAAGCACTGCGTAGTCATTCTGTGCTTCACAGGATTAAAACTAGTTAGCTTCACGGGGTTTGCAGGTTACAGATCTTGTAGAGGTCCACGATGGAGGAAGTGGTTGGTTGCGTGAATGCTCAGTGTCTGAGTGTGTGCGTGAATGGGTAGCATGGAAAGCATGCCAGAGAGAACCCCCACAATGATTGATTTCCCACATAAAAATTCATGCGCCAAGATTGACACATGGCTCTCTTTGGAGCTCATTCCTCTCCACTTGGAGTTCATTCCTTTCCCCAAAGGAACTTAGGATAACATTGGTTATTTCCCAAACCTTAGTCTTTAGGAAAATATATTATAATATTCCCTTGGGGTTAAGCCCTCAAGATTAGATCTTTTTCCTATCCTCTTAGCCCCTTCCATTTCCCTTCCCAGTGGAGCTTAGTCCCCCATAACTCTTTCTTCGTGGTCGGTCTACACGCAACGATGTATTTTTATTAATGATATGCATAATTACATATACAAAAATACGCTCACTAGCCTTAGCATCTAGTCTCTCTGGCCTAATATTCACATAAGCCTCACAACTTATAAACACTTGGATCACTAGACTATAAACACAATTACAAATCAACAGGGGATCAACCTTGGGGTATTACACAAGGAAAGAATATGAATTGATTTTTCTGTTTCTCATGGAAAAAGTGCAGCCATAAATTATACAACCTTGCCACTTTCGTAATAAACATTTTATCAGATACATGGTATGGAAGAAAAGAGAGATTTTCCTTGGAACATAAAATCCTGATAACATAGTGATTTTCCATATTCTCTGACGTCCCCTTTTTATCCAAGAATTTATTTTCCTGGTTGGATATCCTGGGGGTATCTTTACCAAACAATAGTACTTTGAAAACTGAAACAAAATAATTGGAAACTTCATAGAAATGCAAAGAATCCTTGTGTCTCCACAATGCTTGATATCAGAAGGTAACTGGATCAAGTTCACAGTTCACCCTCTTACAGATAGAAAATTTTGGAAATTGACAACTATATGTTATTGCAAAAACCAAATAAGAATCCATGATGAATTTCTTGTCTCTTTTGTATTGTGACAATTGGGAGGAGATTTCAATGGAAATCAATTTTCCCCAATCAAAGATAGCTTTCTTTTTAACTGTAAAATATAAAATATAAATAATCATGGGGGAAATGGTGGTGGTTCTTTCTTGGCATGTCATCTTGGTAAACAACCAAGCGATTTCCCGAAAGGGGGTTTTAAATGAGTTGACCTGAATCCTGGTGTTGGCCCTTGACCAAGTTTTGGGATAATATTGGTCATGTTAACCTATTTTGGGACTTCGATAGCCAGTCGAAGGTGGAGCACAAGACGAAGCAAATATCATGGGATCTCAACCCCCTTTTGGGCCCCTTTTTGGGTTTTTGGGATAATGTAATGGGAAAGGGATGTCGCCCCATGGGTTTACCCATGTTTAGGCCAATTTAGTAATATATATAAATAGATGCCTAGGCTAGATAGAAGGAGGTAGATAATGCGATCTATGTGGTTGAAAGTGCTAAGGCTAAGTGCTAGAGTGAATTGTGAGTGCTTTGTGCCTCTGTGAGACTTGCAGAGTTGAGTGCAAGTCATTGTAAGGAGTTGTGGAAGGCTTTGTGTTGTAGAGCAAGAAATAAGGATCTAGCAAGCTGCGCAGATCTTATGTCCTGTGCGGAGTAAGGATTTTGAAGGCTTTGTTCTTGTAACAGATTGAAGACGCTAATAAAGAAGAAGAGTTGGTGGATGTAGCCCCAGGGTGGGGGTGAACCACATAAACACTGTGTTGTCTTTCTTTATGCCTTGTCTTGCTTTGTTCCTTGTCTTGATATGTTTATGTCTTCTTTTGCTAAGTTCTTTGATATAACTAGATAGATCTAATGATGCTTAGTGATAATGATGTGTAGAATGCTAGATCTGATATATATGGATATGCTCAATGCTTGATCTGCCATATTTGATCTATTTTCTCATGCTAAGTGCTTAAATACATTAACATCATTGTGAATGATGCAAAGCTCTATTTTACCAACGAAGTGGTTATTGGTTACATATTAAGGAACTAACGGTGCTAAGTGCGTTATTAAGTGTTCTAATCACATATTTGTGTCCTAGCTAAGGTTGCAGACACCTGAGTCTTTCAACCACCCCTTCCTCTACTGCAGGTGAGAATTCATTTACTTCGAAGGTGTTTCCAAAAGGGCCAATAGTTAGGGATTTTTTGGTGTTTTGTTTTAGCATTGAACCCTGGGTCTTCCCCTATGCCAACAAATGGTTCCATTGTCGAGATCTGAAACTGTGATTGATGGGAACTAAGAAGAAGAATATTTGTGCAAAAGGTTGACCTGAAAGCCTTGTGCGAAGATCTGTACCCTAGTGCACAGTTCTCTACTTGGTCTATAAATATTTGTGTTGAAGAAATAAGCCCGATCCAAAGAAAAGAGGCTGGATCTGACAGAAAGAAGAAAGATCTAAAAGCTTGTGCAAAGATTCAATATGAAAACTATGAAATCTCTGTGCATATATCCGTTTCCCTAGTGTGCAACATCTTACTCGATCCTTGAAGCTTTGTGCCAAGAGGAAGGTCAGATTTGAAGAAAAAAAGTAAGATATGTAAGATTTGTGCTCTAATAAAGGTAAGAATAATAGAAGATTTCTAGATCTGTAAGCTTTGTGCTCTGAAGAATTAAGATAAGTGAAAATTTTCGTTTCTAACACATGGATCTAGGTATGTTTGATAGATTCTGTCCTAGCTTGAAAACTAGGGTACTAATAGAAGAAAGAAGGTTTGATATGAATAGATTTGATAAGAATAGTGAAAAGTATGTTATACCTATGCATAGAAAGAATGTCTGGACTAATAAATGGATGCAGGATCCTAGAAAGAATTTTTTGCAGGTTAGCTACCATGATCCTAGTGTGCAATACAAAAGAAGCTGGGGATCATTTAAATGAAAGAGAGGATTAACCCTTTGTTACAATTGTAGAATACTGGGACATCTTTCTAAGGAATGCCCTGGTGAAATACCTAATTGCCTCTGTTGTAAGGCTATAGACCATGAAGTGTTGGATTTCCCTAGAATGATTGCTAAGCTTGAAGGAATGAATCTGAACCAAGAAATCCCTAAGGCAGATCCATAGATTATGAAAAAACTCCAGAAAGAATCAGAGAAATTATTGCTACAGATTAAATAAACCCTGAATGATCACCGACATGTCATCTTATCAGAGATATTCAAAGAGAAAGAATGCCTCGAAGGAAGAATAAGAGACTTTGACATTGAATGTGTAATGGATGAAGAAACATAGGTGAATATTATGACAGAAATAACTTGGGAAGCTATAGGGAGGCCTGCTATGATTCCTTCATTAGGAGGAATAGGGCTATTCAGAGGAAAATTGGTGAACCTATGTGGAAGGTTCACTCAGATACATATGAGTGTCAATGGAACTTCAACAGAAGAATATTTTGAGATTATTAAATTTATTGAGGACATCGCCCCATTTACCATGTTACTAGGGAAACCTTGGATTGAAGAAGACCAAGCCAGATGAAAAGAAGAAAAATAAGTTTTGGAGCAGAAGAAACAAGAGTTAAAAGATTTCATGACCAGGAGGATTGTGCACTTGATTTAAGAACATGAGAACATATCGAAGCTATTTAACACTAGAGACCCAGATGTCGAAGCTATAAGAACATTAGAAGACCCACATAAGATTGAAGTACCTATACTAGATAAAGAAGAAGCATTACCTCTGAATCCTAGGAACGCCCCTCAACAACGCGAAGTGACTGTCTCTAAAGAAGAGAACAATCAGAATGGAAAATGGACTACTGAGATGAAGCTCACTAAAAAGAAGGCTAGGAAGCTAAACAGGAAGAGGGCTAAGATTGAAAAGTTACAGAAGGCTCCAGAGGGAACCTCGCAGGAAGAAAATTTGCAGAATTGGAGCTTCACTAGGATATCAGAACAATGACAGATGACACTTCATCGTGGAAAAGCAATATAGCCATTGGGGATGATATATCTATTCACCTACCACTCCGAATGGGTCGAAAGGAAATTATGGGTCATCACTAGACCATTGGACTGCACCATAATGGACATAATAGCATTAATGAAGGCCCCATACCTGTTACAAGTTGGTGCAGTCGCGACCCTTGCAGTCCAACCGCAATCACTAGGACCTTCTCTCAATTTGGCCCGAAGAGTGTCAATACCCTTCTATCTCCCAATCGGAAGATCTGCACCCACAGTTCGTCTCGCACAATCCTCCTTTCCTTGATCTATCGGAGGATATGAACTTCACTATCGGAAGTTCACTCTATCGCCCTTCACCGATTTGGGCACTTAACTTTCGGAGTTCAAACTCACGAGATCCGATGTGCCGAGATGCCGATAACTCACGATCTCGCTTCCTCAGAACCTCGCTACTCACGCTGCCAAATGATGTCTGTCTCGACTCCCAATACCCGAGACACCGATATCTCGCGTGACCTGTCACGTCACCTCGCTGTGGCCCACACTGTCCATGCAATCGTTGGGACTTCGCACCTCGCGCTATCGCTACTTCCGCTACGAAATCTTCCACTCCTTTCTCATGATGTCCTGATATGCCGATACACGGGTAGAACTCACGCTCCTCGAGATCCCGATCGACGCTTCTTCTCCCCCTGAGCTTCGAAATTTTTCTCTACCTCTACGCGCTGACTTCCTTGCAACCCTGCAAGATTCCGCACCTCAGATTCTCTCTATTTCTCCTCTGGAGAATTCCGACGGCCCGTTCCGATTTCAAATTGAAACAGGTGCTCACTTCACAAAGACCTGTCCAATTTCACACAAGTTTCTAGCACTTGCTCGAACGATTTTAGCACAACCTCTCTGTGCAGCCCTTCGACGAATTCAAAGGCTTATCTCTCCTGAGCTTTGCGACTTCTCATCCCTCAGAAAGAACTCCTTGCACACACCATTTGCGACAAATCTTCAATCACGCCTAAGTGATGAAGTCTTTGATCCTGCGCACTCCTGCAACAGAAATACTTCAACTCTTGGCTTAGAATCACAATTCTGAGTCCTCGTCGAGCCTGCGCATGCCTTGCATGGCTCTGGTGCCAAATCTGCACTTCTGAGATGAGAACAAAATCTATCCCCAAGTAAACCCCGCAGTCACGCACTCCTTGCGGACAAATTCAACTGCACTCCTTGCAGGAATTCTTTGGCTCACTTAGAGAAACAATTGAACCTCATTTACTCTTCCTCTCCTTCAGACTTCAGTTTCGAAACATGAAATCAAATGCATATCATATACAAAGCAAATGCATAACAGAACCAAACATTTATGAGCATAATCATCAACAATACACAGAGAACAACACAACCATGGAATTGAATCAAAGCTATCTTATTAATTCAATATCTGTACATGGAAGTTCTTCATACACTTCTCTGCTGCTCTTCTTGCTCTCTTGTTCAATAATCCTGCTTCATCATAATACAATGTACAAAGGAGGGTGTCTATATCCCGTTTCCCTCTCGAATTCTACAACTATCAAATCTACAATTAATTCCTATCTAACAACATTAAATCTATTAAATGCCTTCCTATCTACTAAGGACGAGAGCTTAAAGGCTCAAGGTCCCCTTTACAATACAAGTGCGCTTCTTTAAACATGACTTCATTAAAGAGTGGCGCAACAACTCCCAAGTATTTCAAAATGTGTGCTGGCGCTGTCCAGCTGTTTCTTCTAAATGTGCTGGCTCGCTTGATGTGGGTGATTCTCCTGCATCACAAGAGGACCATTTCCAAGTTTCCTATTTAGTCTTTCGCGCCATGCACCAAGGACACTTTTTCTAACTGGGAATTTGAGCCCACGACCTAAGCTTATTTTTCACCGTGATCATCGCCTTGTTCCCATCTCTTTCATTGCAATATCTGACTTAATCCTGAACCCGATCTAGTTAACCCCAAGCTTGTATGTCAGACGAGCTCAGTGCTGTAGAGAACATTTTTAAATAAGTTATGATTGAATTGATGGTTGAGAGAGTCATGTAAGAGCAAGGGTTATCTACAGGAATACAATATTCATCCATGAGACCCGTGCAAGAATCCCCTTCAACTGCTTGATCCAGACCATCCCGGCCAGTAGATGAGAAGTGAACCAAGCACAAGGATGATCTCGCAAATGATAAATTGATCTAGATCATACTACCTACTTCTATTCTACCCCTGAGTGGCACGATAAATTGGGATAGTGTACCCAGAGACTTCGAGTACCCTTTGGTCACGACGTACCTCCCGAAAGGGATATGCACAGTTCACGCAGGCCAATATAAGATTGCAGGATTGAAGTTTAATGAATTCAACCTTGGCTATAGGAATGTTTATAGAATCCTCGCTCCATACAAGTACCTAACGAAGACAAAGGGAAATAATTCAAAGATCATCCCTCAGTCATGGACCCAAAACCTCGTGCAGTCCACAATGTTGAATGTCATAAAAATTCCTCACTTCGGACGACACCAGAAGGTGAATGCATGTGTAAAGATACTGATATCTTGTTGAGACGAAGGTTACTTGTGGTTAAACCATCGCATTACAGTGGATCTGACATTGATCAATCAAATCACGGGCTTAAGTATGCAAGGCCCTGACCCGCAGGATTATTACCCTGGAAAAACCACAGACAGGGCATTAGCACAGAAGATCAAAGAGACTTATGGTGATGTCAAGAAGGGAATGCGAGGCTATAAGGTAGCCTCTATTCAGAGCGACGCAGTGTGCCTAGCCTATCATCTGATCACAGGGAAACTAGTTCACAAGAACCGACCAACCCAAGTGACTAGATTTGTAGTCGACCTCGCAGGGAAGTGCGCGGAGGGCCTACAAATGAATTGGGTGAAGTACTTGGTGAACCATCTAGAAATGGACTACATGGAAGCGAAATACCAAGGGTATGGGTTCCACTTCAGCTGGCTTCTCATATTGATCGCCTTCATTGCATGGGAGATGCCGGAAGGTGCAACCTTCCCGAACATTGAGCCTTTGAACCACTAGCCGTGAAGTTAAGTACGTTGTGGTACTTGAACGACATGAATAAGCAATGGCAGTCAAATGTCGTGTTTCACACATATTACAACCATTTGAAGCTAGCCATCCAATCTGAGCCACTCATGACCTCGAATACACTCCACAGGTTCAGGCCATTGATGAAATTCAGTTCAGACCGCCATTTCATATATATTACAACGCACGTTGATGCTCATAAACAACAACTACAATCATACTACAAGTTGAAAGAGGAAGACATCGAAGATATCACCAAGGAATGGTTGGAAAACCTCCTCATCCCAGCAGACCCTGCAAAAATATTTGACATAGAAATCCCATAAACTATGCCGTATACACCAGGGCTGAGCAAGACGAAGAAGGTTTAAGAGGTTCACGACATAGACAATGCATCTGTAAGGACCACGTCTATTTCACTGGACGAAGGGGGTGCCGGTGAAGAGATAGAAGGCATAGAAACTGAACAGAAGAAAGGCAAAGTACCACCGCCTAGGGACAAAGAGGACTCCTCGAAGAAATGAAAGGTTTCGCCTCTAAAACCTTCCTCCCAGAAGAAACCTAGAACCCCTATAACTAAGATGCATACTACCCTCATTTCAGATGATTTTAATTTAATCATTGCATCCCTGAACGACGCTTCGCTGAAGATAGTAGAGAAGAGGAGGATAAACAAGAGAAGATGTATAATCGTATTGAAATCGAGCTCCAAGGGGTTCAACAAGCATTACAGTCCAGCCACGCAGTCTCCACTACGCCTCTAACAGCAGGAACAACAGAACTAGGTGATGAGCCAACTCAACTTCACCGGATTGTTGATACAATCAAAGATCGACTTCAATGAGATCAAGAAGAAACAACGAAAACCACCCATGCTTTAAAAAAAGTATAGGGAGTACTTGTCAAGCAACACAGTACTGCAGAACGAGAGAATCTTTCTCTCTAGGTACAGTTCGATGAAGAGAAATCCCAGCTGCGTACAAAAAAGGAACATTTTCTCGCAGAGCATATCGAAGTAAAGGAACTGGTCAACAGAGCACTCTGCTCTGTGATAGTTTTTGAAGTACAGCCCAAAGATAGAGTTCCACAATAGGTGGCACAACTTGAAGAAGTAATCCAGAAGCTCCAGCAGCACATCATAGAGCTAGAGCTCCGCGTTGTGCCCGAGACCCCTTAGGAGATAAGAGACCATCAAGAAGCAACTTCCTAGAGCGCAGTCGACTGATTAAAGTATCTTGACTTGGAGTGCAAGAAGATGAGTAACCACAACACTCAGACCTCTGAAAATATCACTGAGAACCCGGAGTTACAGAAATTGGAGTCGCAGCTCCGAGAAGTGAAGAAACACACAGATACACTTCAGATGCAGCTGAAGACCCTATCAGTCATTGACAGAATGAAGAGGTTTCACGAGCAACTTACCTCCCAAAAAAAAATCCATACAATCTAAAGAAATGTGATGGAAATAACTCAATGACTCCAACCCGTGCAATATAAGGCATGCCCGTTGTTTATAGAAGTCGAGAGCCAAGGAGCAGAACTTGAACAGGTTGTCATCGTAGCGAAACAATGCCTAGAAGGGCCTGTGAATGATGTAGTGATCCAGGAGTTCACTGAGAAAGAGGCCATAACAAAGCAACAATTCGAAGCAGATCGAGCCAAGCTCGAGGCATTCAAAGAAGAACTGATCAGACCTGAGTGACTTGGGACGAGTCACAGGTGAGTGTTGGGGGCCTGTTGGCCCTTGAACAAGTTTTGGGATAATCTTGGTCATGTTGACCTATTTTGGGACTTCGACAGCTAGTCGAAGGTGGAGCGCAAGATGAAGTAGAGATAACAGGATCTTGGCCCCCTTTTGGGCCCCTTTTTGGGTTTTTGGGATAATGTAACGGGAAAGGGATGTCGGCCCATGGGTTTACCCATGTTTAGGCCTATTTTGTAATATATATAAATAGATTCCTAGGCTAGATAGAAGGATGCAAATAGTGTGATCTATGTGGTCAAAAGTGCTAAGGCTAAGTGCTAGAGTGAATTGTAAGTGCTTTGTGCCTGTGTGAGACTTGCAGAGCTGAGTGTAAATCATTGTAAGGAGTTGTGGAAGGCTTTGTGATTTAGCGCAAGGAAGAAGGATATAACAAGCTACATAGATCTTCTGTCCTGTGCAGAGTAAGGATTTTGAAGGCTTTGTGCTTGTAATAGATTGAAGACTCTAATAAAGAAGAAGAGTTGGTGGATGTAGCCCCAGGATGGGGTGAACCACGTAAACACTATGTTGTCTTGATTTGTGCATTGTCTTGATATGTTTATGTCTTCTTTTGCTAAGTGATTTGAGATAAATAAATAGATCTGATGATGCTTAGTGCTAATGATGTGTAGAATGCTAAATCAGATATATACAGATATGCTAAATTCTTGATCTGCCATATTTGATCTATTTTCTCATGCTAAGTTCTTAAATACATTAAGATCAATGTGAGTGATGCGAAGCTCTGTTTTACCAGTGAAGTGGTTATTGGTTACATATTAAGGAACTAGAGGTGCTAAGTGCTTTATTAAGTGTTATAATCACATATCTGTGTCCCAGCTAAGGTTACAGACACCTGATTCTTGCAACCACCCTTGCCTCTACCTCGGGTGAGACTTCATCTTCTTTGCAGGTGTTGTTGAAAGGGCCGATAGTTAGGGTTTTGTTGGTGCGTTATTGTAGCGTTGAACCCTGGGTATGCCCCTATGCCAACACCTAGTAATGTCTTCTGAGACAACCACGAGATTCTCCAAGAACTTAGGAAAGAGGTCCAGGCCATTGCGATGTATTTTTAGGAAATCCTTGCAATCCTCTCCTTTGAAGGTAAGTGTTGGCTCAGGGAGCTTCAACATATTACGAAACACTTGCAGTGAAAGAGATATGGGGGAATGGTCTTGGAGTTGAATAATCTTTTGACTCAGTATGTATTTCTCAACGCACCATGCAACCAATTCTTTTCAGTCGAATACCTCAGGGACACACCATGCACGCACAATTCTGGATGTCCATATCAATTCTTTTTTAGCAGGAGGAGATGAATAGTAAGAATACGCTATGGACCACAAAAAATTCTGGTCTTCACACCCAAAAATATTCAAAGTATCACTGCAGAACTATTGTTGAGTTGCTACTGCCATAGGCTGACGAGACTGTTCTTTTAACTAGATAATACTTGAAATGAATCCTTTGAGATAAAAATAATATAACCTTTGGAAAATAGTGCTTTAATGCAATTTAATAGAAAATCTCCTCGATCCCTTCACTTATTAATGATGATATTTACAGAACCTACACGATCAATTATTAGCATTAAACCATACTAAATTTTATTGTGAAATTTTGTGACGGACGAGAGAAATTTGAATTTGGGAACTTTTGTGAACCTGCCAACCCGGGAACCCGTGAACCCGCGGTTGCGAATGATCAAAAATAGGATAAGTGTTGCACTACGGTCGATCGAACTCAATACATGAGAAATGATATACTTACGAGCTCAATACCCGCAACAAGTCTAACGGCCATAATGTAGATCACGGGTCTTTGTGTGCAAAATGGACATCGTGGAACTTGGAATATGAAATCTTGAAATCGTGAACCTGCAGTTGGAAAAAATGATTATGTACATAATAACACGACAATCGATCAGATTCATGATATGGAAATATGGATGGAGGTGAATATCTGCGAGTCCGCCAACCCGCGAACCCACTGTTTTTTGAAAAACAACAAAGTATGGAAACTAGATAGGGAAAATACAAGGGAGAAAAGTAAAGGGGAATCAAGGTAAGTATAGAAGAGGGAAAACAAATGGAAAAAATAATTTGGGAAAATAGAAAAGGGGAGGGAAATTTCAGAAGTGGGAATTGATCTCAACAGGTTTCAAGGTTAGGATGAATTTTCCTTAACGTTTTTAGAACTAGTTTTTCCTCTGAAAGCATAGGAATGGTCTATTGAATTATAGATGTATAAAAAGTTTCCAGGTCATCATATGACCATGCAAAAACATCCTTGTATTGTTTAAGAATATTTATGAAAGTTGTTCTTTCAAAAAGAGAACAACCTAATCCAAGATTGACATTTTTAGGATTTTGTTATGTTCCTAGATTAATAAGTTTCACACTCATGGTAGAACTGTGTGTTTTACAATTTGTGGGTTTTTAAAATCTATCTTTTAAATCATAAAGATATTATAATTTTACAACAGATTTAGGAACAATATTTTTAGATTTGATTTTATCCTTAGGAGAAGATTTGTTTAACTCAAGATCGTGTGATTCTTCATCAATGATATCATTTTCATATGTTCCTTCTGAAGAGAGAAAATTGATTATATCAACATCGTCATTAAATACTCGTCAATTTGTTATGTTATCGAGAACAAAAGGTCAAAAAATTAATTCAACAGAGAATTTATCTGGATAAAAATATTCTAGGGGAATAAGTCTAGAAGCTACATTTGTGAATAGATCATCACTAGCATTTTGCATTATAGATATAGAAAAAATATTAAATGCAGAAAATTTGCTACTGAGATATTTAGCCAATTGTTGATAATGTTTCAAATGACTAGAAATATAATGAATTTGATCTTTTACCTATTTAACAACAATTTCTGAATCACTGAAAACCAAGATGTCATGCACATTCATGTTGATTGATTTCTTTAGACCCTAAATTAATGCTTCATATTTTGCGATGTTATTAGTACATTGAAATTCCAATCTGCAGGTTAACATAGTTTTTACACCATGAGAACTGATTAAAATGCAACCTGCACCAGCTCCATCATTAGATTTAGATCCATCAAAATAAATTTTCCAAAATGGATAATTTACAGAATTATCTACATAATTATATTCAAAATTATATTCAAAATTAATACAACGAGAAAAGTCAGTCTGAGAGAAATTTTCAATCTCTGAGCTTTGATACATAGGTTGGAAAGGATAAATATGCACATTAAAATTTCCAAAATAAGAATCAATAGAGTAATTCCCAACAATTCTATTAGAAAAAGCCACAGGTTCATTTTCTCCATCTAAATCTGTCACATTATGTTTCATATGTTTTTCTCTATTGACATGAATCAGATTAAGTTTCCCATTATATGGAAGCCAAAGGTGAGACCAATCAATTGAGAAATATCCATGAAGTTTTTCAGACCAATATCGACTTAGAATCAATCCATAAGCATATGGAATATCAGCAACAATAATTTCTATTATTTGAAAAACTTTAGAATTAGATGATAATCAGATTAATACATCCTTCAATTCTCCAAAAAACTTTACTCTTGTTCTATCTAATTGAACAATTTGAATAGCTGATTTTTGTGGTTGTGCATTGATCTGAAGACAAACTAATTAAGGCATTATATTCGAAGATGCACCTGAATCAACCAAACAATTATGCACATTTTTATTAAAAAAATTGAAAGTGAGGAGAAACAGAGGAGTACGTGACCTTGATCTATCACCTATAAGAATTGAACCAATATCTACTTTAGAATATAAAGTTTGAACTGTTGAAACTTTTTCCTTATTTACTTTTGTAGTAGATGATGAACTTATCTTATTAGAAACTCCTAGATCATTTAATAAACTATTCTTTTGAGATTTTAGTTTACTTAGTTCAAAAAGGAAAATATTTTCTCTGGTCTTTTTCATATCTTCTATAATATCATAATCAATTCTTTCAACAACAACACGATTTTTTTATGTTGACTTCTTTTCTATAGATTGTGTATTTGAAGTATTTGCTTGTGGACCAATCTCATAAGTTGAATATGTACTTTTAATTCAACTTTGAGCAGAGATAGATTCCTCTGTATCATCTTCATAAAAAATTCCATTAATATCAAAAAATAAATTAGTATATTTAACTTATTCATTGTCCTCTCCTTCTTCCTCATCGACATTAACTCCTTCCGAAGTTTGGCCACCAGGTGGAATCTGTGGATTCTTTTTGAAAAATGGCTTGAATGGTTTATTTGAAACTTCAGTTAGTTTTCCTTTAAAATCAACTGTCTCATTTTCTAATATTTTCATGAGTTTTTGTAAATTTTCCATATCAAAAACATCTTTATCTTTCCTTTCTTCCTTGATAATTGCTTTCTTGGTTGTTATAGAAGATTTTGAATCTTCATTTGAAGATTTACTTGCAATACTAGATATTTCCTTTTCTACATCTAAAGCTTCATGCATTGTTGCAGTCAACGTATTTTTACTTCCACATTTAACAAACATAACAATGGAAACTCGTAAAGCAAAGGAATACAAGTAAATTTGAATGTCTAAACCAGGTTTGGATGTTTCGAGCATTTTATTGAGAAGTTTAAGGAATATTTGATTGAAATCTTTTATTTTCTCTCTAGGAACCATTCTAATTTTGGATAATTATAGTAATAAAATAGATGAAGACTTATCATCCCCAAATTTCTTAATGAATAAATCCTCAAAAGTATCCCAATTAGTAACAAAATTAGCTTGTAAAGAGAAATACCAAGTAGAAGGTTATCCTTCAAAAGTTTATGGGAAAATTCTTCATACAACATCTTCATGATCAACATCTCTTAGATTAAAAATTAACATAAATTTGTTGATATGATCATCAAGAGTTTCTTTTGATTCTGGATTAAATTTTGGTAACCATTTATTTGGATTTTTAGGTAAATCATGTCGAGTTTCATTAACATTGACTGCTCCCAGAGTTCTCCAAGGCATTCTCGATACTCCATCCATCGTATTTGGTTGACGAGGAGGTGATGGAGGAGGAGATGGAATAGGGGATGTATGTAAAGGAGGAGTTAAGGGAGGATTATTTTCGACAGTTTTAATTATGTTTTTTATATTCTAGACATGCACTTGGAAATGAATATGTTAAATACCTAACCTCTGTCTTTGTGCTCTTGTAAGAACACCTAATTCTTGAATAACATAATATATAGAATCAAAATATCACTAAGAAGTTTCTCCTTGATTTCTAAGCTTTTCTATTCATTGTTTTATTTGTTGAAATTATGGAGAACTAAGAAAACTAAAAGAAATATCACTTACAGTTCTTTGAATTGGAGATTCTAACTGTGAAATAGAAAATGATATCATGGGTGAAGTTGATCTACTTGAATGGTATTTGGTTTGGTTGGTTGTTTCAGAAATTCATTATCAGATGGACCTCCTTCTAGCGCCAAAATGTTGATAGTGAAATATGACCATGTTCAACTTTCAGGAATTGACCCGGTCGAGATGCCAATTAGATCCTTATCCGTTGTAAATGGAGATTCTGACTAGTTTAGGTCTAGTTACCTATAACTATCGTAATCTATAAAACTAAATCTAAAATATAAAAACCTTCTAATTGGTTGTAGAGATTTTAACTTTTATTGAATAACAAATTGAAATATAAATATATACAGATTTAAAACTATCTAAGAAAAAGAGACTAATTCTAATTATAAAAATAGTTACCCCTATGAAAGAGGATTTTGTTTTCTCTTTAAGAATAATAAGTATTTTTAATGAAAGTAAAAAAATAAACTAAAGAAAATAACACTAAAAATAAAATCTAATGCTCGGGCCCAAATTTAGATAGTATATGAATTTAAGTAAGGTAAACAATGTTCTAAAGATATAAATCTTCAAAACACATTCCTGAATTAATAAACATGTTTAAATAATTAACACATACTCATAATCCCAACAATAATTCATATACATAATAACCACCGAAATAATGTGTCAAATAAAGAATATAATTTATCTAATTTATTAGCAGTGATCAACTAAATCAATTTATAATGCCATCAACACATACTCCAGAAAAGACTTTGATTTTAAAAATGAACACTCAAATACCAGTAATAGTACCAAATACCAATTGCTTGTATTGATATTCAAAGTCACAAAAATATCCAGTTTAATGTATCCAAACAGAGACGTGTACAACAATGCATAAGTTTTTGTTTTTCTTTCAAAAAATGAACCTCTTGTTAATGTCTTTCCTTCACTATTTTATATTGAAGGAATTCAAAAATGGAAGTTAACTTCCATAACCATAAACAATGACGCCAACCCCCACTCTCTCAGCAGGCGGTCTCTCCACCAGGACCTCCTTTTTCTCACGGGCCCGAAGAGTCAACGCTCCTCGACTCCCTAGGGAGTCACGAGTCACCCAAAGAAATCCTTTCGGAGATCGGGATTTCGCGGCTCGGGGGTTTGCGATTCCTGCGAGCACGATTCACTAACAGCTCCAACCTCCGAAACCCGAACTCCGAATGGTCAATAGTCAACGCTCTCAGTCTCGGGGGTTTCCTATCGGGAAATCGGCGGATGAAGGGCAGTGAGATATTTACCCTTCGAAACCCCGAACACCGATGCACCGATATGCCTCCACGTGTCTCCTACTAACTTCCGGGTCCCACACTGCCACGTCACTTCGGGAGTTCGCGGTTCGTGGGTCCGTGACTCCAAGTCTCCCGCTGCTGGAAACTCCGAATGACGAAATTCCGATGCGTTCGGATTCGTGCCACCTGTCTCCGTTATGATCAACGGCTGTGATCAAGTCGGGGAATCGCGACTCGCGATTTCAACGGGCAAGTGATTCTCGCACTCACCAACCCCGATTTGCCGAAACACTATGGCCACCTTCCTCCTGTGCAACTGAACCAAAGACGTTATCCCTCCAGAGATTTCTTCAACTCGAGCTCTTTCAAGGGGTTCTTCGAACACACTCCTTGTGCTCGGTCTTCAATCACTTCTGAAAGTGTTGAAGTCTTCTGAGTCCCGTGCGCGCACGCTCGCAACAGGTTCAACTCTCTCTCTCTCAGACTTGCTACTGAGACTCGAATTCGACCTGCACTCACCTGCACGGCTCGAATACCTCAAACCCACTCTGGACAACGGAGAATAAAAGTTCAACGGCTTGGCCTCCTCGACGCACTCTATGYGGAGGAATTCCAMTGCACTCGATGCAGGAATCTCCTGGCCTAAGCAGAGAAAYGATTGAAACTCATTCTCTTAGGGTTCTAACCTGATACGCAATCACATAAGCAACATATAACAAATAAGCATAGAAAGAAGCAAACATGCACAAGCATAATATCAGCAACACACAGAGGTCAAACGCGTCCATGGAATTGAATCAGGGATCTTCCTATTAATTCAATAACTGTACATGGAGGGTTCTTCACAAGCTCTCTGCTCTGCTCTCCTCTTCTCTCTGTATGAATGAATAATGATAATGATCCAAAGATACAAGGGAGGGTGTCTATACTCCGTTTTCCCTCTCAAACGGTGACTGTCTAATCTACAGTTAATTATCCTATCTACCTGCACTAAATCTAAGTAAATGCCTCAGCTACCTAAGGACGAGAGCTTATCCGCTCAAGTTCCGTTACAATCTATAAGTGCGCTTCATCACATCAAAACATTAATGCTTGGCGCAGCCAGATATTACAATGGTTCAAAAATTTAAATGCTGGCGCTCTCCAGCTGTTCCCTTTCCTCCTCGCGCTGGCTCGCTTGATCGAGTGAGTGATGCTCCTGCATCAAACAATTATCCATTTAGAATGAGAAAATAACAAAATCATTTAATTCCCAAAACTAAATTAACTAAGTACATGAAATAAAATAAAAAACTACTAACTATTCAATTTTAGAATTCTACCAGGAAACTAATTTTCCCATTTCCCGTCTTTTCCAAGTCACTCCTTTCACACCTGTAAAAGAAAAAATAAAAGACAGGACTTCATAAAACATGAAAAAAAAATAGAGTTTCTACATAATTTGAAATTATGTAGCTACTCTTTTTATTAAATAAAATTAACGAAAATAAAAACTAAACTAAAAAATCACTAAACTCATACCAATAACTAAAACATTTTTATCACTTAGTGTTACCGGCAATAGTCTTGAATTCTGAATTAACAAAAATATTAACTCAGAGTGAGTTAATGTTAACGACTTCTTTCTTTTTATCTTGTTTAGAATATGGAACCTGTCTCCTCTAGCTATCAATAAAAGATTTATTTTCTGACCTAAGAAGTTGATTTTCTAATTCCAAATCAATTATGTTTGCATGTAGCACTGGAACCATTGAATAACATTTGTCCTTCCATAAGGAAACTTCTAGATTAGAATTAATTTTATTTTTCTCATTCTCTTTTTCTTCAATGACCTTTTCAATAGGTTCTTGTGGAGAATTGTGTTGTGGGGAGGATACTTCCTGATTTGTAACCAACTCTTCATCCTCACCATGGACAAGAGAACTAGATTTATAAGTTTTTCTAGACTTATTTCTGAGCATTTTTGATATTTTCCTTCCTTGCCTCTTGTTCATAAAATCAACTAAACTAATGGAATCATCATTATTTTTGGTAGCATGAGGATCACACTCAGATGCAAGAGATGAAACTACAGTTTTCTTGGAAGCTTCAGAAGAAATATGAGGTGCTTCACTGAAAACACATGACTTTGGACTAAGGCTAAATTTTACATCTTGACTGCGAGTAACCATCGCGGTGTTTTGTTGAGGAGTAGAAACTTGAGGGTAAGACAAGACGGTATCTCCTAAAGGATTTTGGGTTTCAAATTTAGAAAAGTGAGACTGAAAATATGTCTCAGAATTATCCTGAAAATTATTTCTTTTCACAAACTTTTCCCAAGAATCGTCATTCTATTCTAACTAAAATTCAATTAGAATTTTCACTAAACTGTGATAAAACACATTTCTTTATGAACTGGGATTCTTTCTCTGATAAAAAGGTGCCATATTAGATAGGATTTTAAGCAATAAACTGACATGTTCAATTCATAATCCATGAAGACCATTAAAAGTCGAAAGTGATAAATAAAGAAAAGATTATATCTGCCTTCACAAGTGATAAAACCCTTAATAATTCCTAACATAAAGTGACATTTTTCCTTAATTGATGATATGGGCGTACCTTTGTAATCGTACTTGCATTCGAAAGAAACCATGATTTTAGACCAAGGAATCCCTTTCACCCTTTTTGCCTTAGACCAACATTCCCCTTTTAATGGCAATTTTGTTGCTCTGGCTATTAATTCTTCATCTATTTGCAACTCCATATCCCCAATTTTAGTGTGTTCACCATTGAAATTTCTAGTGAAATCTTTGGTGACCCGTGCATTGCAGCCATTGAACATGTGCAAAATTTTTAACCAACCAACCCTCTAAAACGTCGGAAAATATTCTTCTTGAGCTTCAATAAGATTGACACTGGGTTCAACTCTAGAAATCATTCCCATGTTATCATTTTACCACACTAGAATTCGAAAAAACCTCATAAAAACCTATCAGACTCTCGCTTACAGGTAAATGAAAACAAAGCTTCAATACTTGAGTAAAAATCCTATTTCAAGGAAGAAGCATCGTAAACAAATTTGACCTGAGGTAATAATTCACGAATATGGTGATACAAATCAAAATTATACATGGAGGAGAATCAATGAACTTCGGGAAAGGAGTACTATTCATATGGAGTTTAAAAGGACCCCTATTTAATTTTCCATTAAATTCACTTTAACTTATGATGACTAGATCAGGCCTGACATACCACAACAAAATATTAAACAGTTGTTATGGATCATGGGTATCACGGTAATACAGAGTTATGATAGGATAAGTAGTATTTATTAGATTATCAATCATTTTTGTAACATTGGTTTATTTTTCAAGTGAAACATGTTAATAAAAATCAAAACCAAAAATAAAATAAAAAAAATGGTAGCTTGTCAAATATTGTATCTTGTTGGAATGTTATACAAGGCATGTAGACGAGCAAAAATCATAAATAATATGTGAATTAGAAACACTTGAAAGCCAAAATATTTAATCAAAACCTTTATGAAATGCAAAACATCCCAACAAGAAAATGTCATTAATGATTGAGTGAAAGCTCAAAGATGATGGGAGTATGGCCAAAATTGACAAAACTAAAAAAATATTGTTTAATTAAAACAAATAAAAGCTTTTTATTTTTTTCAAAATTGAAAAAAGGAAGGGTCCCAAATTAATTTATAATGCAAAATTTATTTTTTCCAAAATTGAAAAAAGGAAGGGCCCCAAATTAATTTATAATACATAATTTGGGAGGTTGTTGTCCATTACAACAAATGGAGACACACCGGGGAAACATATTCTCTCTGTATATAAGACAAATAAAAATATATTAGATCATAAAAAAATAAGAAAATGTACGAAATGTAGATAAATTGTATTTATGTCTAGTTTGTAAAAGATAAGAAGATAAAACAATACTAGTAATATTTAATTTTATCTCGTTGCAGGGGATAAATGGTTTCTATTGATCTTATGACTGGGAAATGAAGCTTATTATTTGACTAATAAGAAAAGTTTGTTCATCATGTCAGAATCGAAAAGTTTGACTCACTGTACTCGATATTGCTTCGCCGGCAGCAGGCCTGTTCAGTACCCTGATGAAGTTACCTTAATATCATATAAGCCTTTACCCACTACCAACAGGGATTTTCAGTATCCTGACGGGTTAAAATATACTTCCCACGTCCTCATTTTATTTATTTAATCTTTCAACTTTCATCTTTAGTTTATGACTTAGTGATTGCATTTGAGCAATGAAGAGAATAGAGGAGGGATGAGATAGAGAATTACTTATTTGTTTCTGAACATGGAATGAGAACTAAATTGTTCATCTTATGATATGATATTTCCCAATCAATTATTTTATTTTAAGGGAAAAAATATTACCCTAGAGAGACTTTATTTAAGAGTATTTTCCTTGTTTTTACTTCTTTATAAAGATAAACTAGACATAAGATTTATCTTTTGAATTTAAATATTTTTTCTTATTTCAAACAATGTACATTAGTCTCTCTGTGGACTGAAAAGGTTTTCAAAGACAGATAATTAATATATGTATCCATTTGTTACATAAAAAACAAAAATGATAATAAAAAACAAAATGAAAGAAAGAAAAATGGCAAACTTCGAAAAAATATACATTCAAAATGAAAACAAACAAAAATATTTACATCTATTTAAAAAGATTGAAGTGTCCTTTTAGGAAAAATATTTTTTGAGGATTAACCCATTCATAGGAAAATACTCTTCTATGCCTTCAAGAGTTTTCAAAATAAAAGTAGATGGACCAATTTTATGAGCACCCTGAAAAGGACCTAACCACAACTTTTGAAATTTCGAATGTTTACCTTTTTATTCATGGGCGTTGTCCCATTTCAAGACTAAGTCACCAACTTAAAAATATTTGTTACAGACAAATCTATTATCAAATCATTTCTTAATGATCATTTGATGATTATCAAAAGTATTCTTAGCTTTATCCCTTTCTTCCTATAGTTTGAAGATCTGATCTGTACGATATTAAAGACTAGAACAAGGTTGTTCGTCAATGGTCTGTACTAAAGCCAAGGATGGTATAAAAAGATTTGGTGGAAGAATAGCTTCCTTCCCATAAACTAAAATGTAAGGGGAAGAACCCAATGATCCTTTATAAGTAATTTGATCTTCCCACAATGCATAGATCAAGGCCCTGTGCCAGTTTTTGTGGTCATCACTGATAGTTTTCTTGATAATTTTAAAAATATTTTTGTTTGTTGATTCAGCTAATCCATTACCCTGAGGATGATAATTAGCAGAATGTTTTATTTTAATTCCTTTCTGAAGGGAAAATTCTGTAAGAGAACGAGAAGAAAAATAAGATGCATTATCAAAAACTAATGTGCTCGGGACACCAAATCTTGTAATAATAAATTGATCTAAGAAGGAAATTACCTTATCAATTGTAACTGATTTCAAGGGAATGGCCTCCACCCATTTTGTAAAATAATCGATGGAAGTAATAATATACCTATGTTGCTTGGAGGAGATAGGAGAAATTTCACCAATGATATTGAGTCCCCATTGTTCAAATCAATGTTCAATAATGATGGGTTGCAAAGGTAATGTTGATTTATTTTCTCATCCAACTGAAGTTTGACAGATTTTACATTTTTGAACATATGCATGGGAATATTTAAATAAAGTCGGCCAACAATAACCTGCACGTAAATTTTTTTGTGCAGTTGTATCACCTCCAACATGACCACCTGCAGGTCTATCATGCAAGTCAAATAAAACTTTATCAGCTTCTTGTTTTTCTAAACATCGAAGTAACATTGAATCATAATTTTTTTTGAAAAGAACATTATTGATAAGTTGATATCGTTTGGATTTTATTCTTAGAGCATGTTTCCTTTTAAAATACAAATGAGAAGGTGTAGTTCCTTGAGTTAGATACTAAACTAAATTTGAATATTGTGAATCAAGAATATCAGGAGTAACACATACATGTTGTATATCTTCAATGACCTTTACCTTATCCACATTTTCAGATATAGTGTATGTTCAACAACAAAAGTGTTCCAATAGAGGAAAAACACCTTCAGTAACCACTCACACAACCAGATCAAAAATCAACACACCGATCTGTTAACGTGGTAAAACCCCTATGGGTAAACATCCATGGCCCCAACCAACACGACCACTTGGAACAGTTTATTAATGCAAAAGAAAAATATTATAGAGAGATTTTACAAGATATTTTCTCACAATCAATCATCCACAAATGACCCTCCATGCTCTTCAAATAGAGATTATGGACCAATTGGGTGTTAAGCCATGGATCAATAGTCGTTAAAATTCAGGAGAATATGAATCGTTGGATCACTTTATGTCGGGAACATATCGTGACTGTCAGATTTTCTAACTACAAATGCATACTAACTCATACTAAAGAAACACACTTTTACCTAGCAACACATTAGACCAAGTAGATCTTAAATAACTCCTAAGTGTCTAAATATCCTAACATCTCCCCTTAAGAACAACTTGGGATAGGATTGAAGGATTTACAATAATGAAACAATAGGAGAAGGAAGGAGGGATTAGAGGCTATCCCCCGTTGATGACAACTTCTTGAACTCCTAACATAGATCAAAGTTTGGAAAACTTCGCTTCTATAAGAGACTTTGTGAAAATGTATACAACTTGATCTTCTGTAAGGTAAAACAACACTTCAATAACTTGATCGTGAATGAGATTTTTGATGAAGTGCATATGTAGCTCGATTTGTTTCCTGTGTTGATGTTGAACTGGGTCTTTGGCGAGCTTGATGGAACTCTAATTGTCACACCAAAGGTTGGTTGGATGTTGTTGTTGGAATCCAAACTCTTAAAATATTTGTCAAAGCCACAAGGATTCTTGACTTGGATTTACTATTGCTCGGTACTCTGCTTCTATTGAAGAAAGTACAATAACATGTTGTTTCTCACAGGCCCAAGTGATAGGTCCTGAACCAAGGCTGAAAACATAACCTGCAGTAGAATTTTGATCATCAGGGGTGCCAACCCAGTTTGAATCAGTGAAACCAACCAATAAAAGAGTCCCCCATGAACTGTAATGTATCCCGAACTGAAATGTACCACAAACATAGCGAAGTATCCTTTTAGTTGTTTTCCAATGGATTTCATGGGGTGTTTTCATATATCGGTCAACAAGACCAACATCAAAGGAAATATAAGGACGAGTATGAGTCAATTATAAGAGTCTACCAACTAACTGACAGTAGAATATGGTATCAACTTCGGGAGAATTACATGTGGTAGAAAAATTGACTCCAGACTATAAGGGAGAAGGGGTCGGCTTACAATCTTCCATATGAAAGAGACAAAGAAGATCACAAACATACTTAGACTGGGAAAGAAAAAATCCTTCATTGGTTTGCAAAAATTGAAAGCTAGGGAAATAGTGCAAAATTCCTAAGTCTGTCATTTCAAGTTTCTTCTTAAGGTTGGTTTTCACATGGTTTAAAAGTTTTGAGTCACTACCATTAATGATAAGTTCATCAACATAAAGGACAAGGATTATGAGATGGATTCCTAATTTCTTGGTATAGACATTACGATTAGAACGACCTCTAGAGAATCCAGTGTCAATAAGGAAGTTTTCCATTTTGGTATACTAAGCTCGGGGAGCTTGCTTAAGGCCATAAAGATATTTATTAAGGAGACGAACAAGGCTAGAGTCATTCTGGACATAGCCAGGAGGTTGTTCCATGTAGATTTATTCTTGCAAATCTCCATGCAAGAAGGAGGATTTAACATCCATATGATGGACCTCCCATTTATGTGAGGCGGCAAGGGAAAGAACAAGGAGGATGGAATTCATTTTGGCTACAGGGGAAAAGGTTTCATTATAGTCAATTCCTTCAACTTGGGAAAATCATTTGGAAACTAATCGAGCCTTGTGTCTTTCAACACTTCCATATGATGCATACTTAGTTCTGTAGACCCATTTACAACTGACAACTTTTCTTCCTTTTGGAAGAGGTACAATATCCCAAGTATCATTTTCCATTAAAGAACGATACTCTTCATTCATTGTTGTATCCCAATTTGGATCACCTGAAGCTTATGAAAATGTCTCTGGATCATGAGTCTCTGAAAATTGAGACAAAAGAGAAGAGGCTCACTGGAACTATGAACATGTCTGATGCTGATATGAAGGATCACCGAAAATATCACCAGATTCTTCTTGTGTTGAACAGACCCATCTAGGAAGCGGTGGAGCTAGTGTTGGTTCAGGTTCAAATGAATCATTTAGAGGAAGGTGAGCATGCGGAGGTGGATTTTCATCCTCATTGTCATCATATAAAGAAGAAACTAGAATAGGAATAGAATAAGGCACAAACACCGAAGATGGCTTGCAGGACGAAGAAGGCACAATCGTCATAGATGGATCACAGGACAAAGAAGGCACAATCGTCAAATTAGGCTCATAGACCAAGATATTTTCATCAAATTTAACATCTCTTCTAATAATAATTTCATTACAATGTGGTTGAAGAAGTCTATAAACTTTGACATATTCAAAATAACCAACAAATATACACTTCTCACTTTTAGGTTGCAATGCTTTCCTTTTCTCATCAGGAATGTGAGCTTGTGTTATACTTCCAAATACACGGAAGTGACTTACATCTGGTTTAATTTTAGTCCAAGCTTCTTCCGCTATTATACTTTTAAGAGCCTTTGTGGGAGTGTGATTTACTATGTAATTTGCATAGTTGATGGCTTCCTCCCAATACTTTAGACTTAATCCCTTAGATTGGATCATAAAATTATCCATTTCTTTTAATGTGCGGTTCTTTCTCTCAACAACACCATTTTGTTGTGGTGTATATGGAACAACGTATTGCATTTGGATGCCCTGTCTAGTGCACTAACTTGTAAATTTATTGTTCACATATTTGCCTCCATTATATGTTCTTAAACTTTGAATTTGATGTCCATATTGCTTTTCTACAAGGGCCTTGTAGGCCAAAAACTTGTCGAAAACTTCACTCTTAAGTTTTAATAAGTAAACCCAAGTACATCTGGAAAATTGATCAATAAAAGTTAAGAAATACTTGCACCCAGAAAAAGAAGGAGAAGAAAGTGGACCACACAAGTCACTGTGAACAAGCTGCAAAGGGACCGAGGTATTCCATGAGGCACGTTTGTCAAAACTTTCCTGATGATGTTTGTCATGAACACAACCATAAAAAACACCATCTCTACATTAAACAAGAGGAATACCAATCACCATATGTTTATTACATATTTATTTCAATGAGTGATAGTTTAAATGACCAAAGCACTCATACCAAAGTTTGCTCAAGTCATCACTATGAGCAACAAAAATCGATGGAAAAAATGATGACCCAAAGTTATCAAACTTATACAACCTGGTAATATCATCAACAATTCCAGTTGCAAGAACATGCTTAGGATCTTTTAGATTCTTGATTACAACTTGGTGAGGTGAAAACTCTACGGTTTTACCTTCACCTGAATGCGTGATTTGATATACTGATAGAATATTACAAGAAATACTTGGAACACATAATACATCATTGAAATGACCATTATCTACTTGAACTGTTCTAGATCCTACAACACTAAGAGATCTATCATCACCAATGAAAATTTTCTTGGTGTTACAGTCATTTAGAGTATAAAATATGTCTTTATATTTAGCCATATGATAAGATGATCTAGAATCAATAAGCCACTCATCACAATAAGAAGGCGAAGTTGCATTGGAGAAACCAGAAGCAGAAAGTGCATGTCCATGAGAAGAAGAAGAAGTAGAATCAATATTGATGTTGCGCTTCTTCATTGTTGCTTCTAAATATTCCATCTTCTTGAAACATTTGGACTCATCATGACCATATTTATCACAAAAATTGCAATGTCTGTCAGCCTTCTTATTTTTAGATTTTGTTTCCTTTGTCACCATTAGGAATTGAATCTGTTTGAGTGGTTTTGGGACCCTTATGTTGCTTTTTGTTGTCGCAAGGATGTTGCTTCTTGGGATTCTTGGGTTTATCTTTCTGCTGGGTGACTAAGGATTTGTTGGAGGTACCTACAGTGTTAATCACTTCAATTTGTACAAGCTTATCTTTCTCTCTAATCAAAGCATCACAAAAGGACTCAAGAGTGGGTTTTTGATAATCTTTCCATAGAGAATATCTCATGGTATAAAATGTAGATACAACCACAGAATATGCACTACCTAGCTTAAAAAGAATAATATAGATGCAACGCTCTTCCTCCATCTTATCTCACATTCTTCACATAAAATTATAAGTGTTTTAAACTTAGATAGATAGTATTAAATGCAAGAAAAATCATTTGGACTTAAAGTCAGTATTTTATTTTCTAACTAATGTGCTCAAATAATATTGTGTTTACCAAACATAAATTCAATATTTTCTCAAGATTCATCGTGGTCATCAATTTCTTTAAGGTGGAACCTTAAATCAAGGGAGATGGACATTCCGATCAGTCCACGTACTTCGTCACTCCTATTATCCCATTTGACTTTCTTATCAGCATCAATGGGTTCTTTTTCCTTTCCCAAGGTAATCTGGTACAAGCCTTTACTTCTTAATAAATCCTCCATATGGGATTTCCATTGGAAGTAGTTGGTGTTGGTAAGAAAAATATTACTGGAAGAAGCCATATTAAATATACATATAATATGGATTTAAAAACTGAAATTGATCATCTAGATGGAAATATCTCGAAAAGTTAGGCGGTTTTATAAAAACGGCATTGAAAACAGACTTCAGATGTCAAAGTTATTCCATTTAAAAAAAAGGCATAAATGGTAACCAAAGGACCACGTGGTGGTGTAAGTTCCTTTATGAAGTGACTCATGTTTATAAAAAGAAGTGGGTATCACTTTTACAATGAATTTACTTTATAAAATAAAGTTGCATGCAAAATAAATAACACTAGAATACAATATTAAAGCTACTTATAGTGATTTACTTTTATACTATAAGTGAAATACACTTTACAATGGAGGATGAACTTTTTCAAAACAAGTAACAAAAAGAGAGACTTCAACTCAATACCTCTTACTTAATAAGGAAATGTTTAACCAAGTGGGATAGCAAAACATATTGTATTGTTTAGTAGGAATATTGGGGTTGTTGTTGTTGTTTTTGTTGTGGAAGAAGGCCTTGGAGAGTGTGCTCATAAAAAAATATTTTCACACAAGAAAACAAATCCGCTTGTCAATGACAACAAGGGTTAGATCTCGGTTAGCTTACCCGAAAAATGCACCTTTTCCTATCTGTTTCTGATTTTCTGAGATCGCATAGGGCATGGGGAAAATAACATACATAGATATAAAAGAGTAGAAACCCGGAAACAAACAATATAAAACCAAAATAATACTCTGGAAAAATTTGAAAAGGGCATATTGAGGCTTTATAATTCTGGATCTAGCTGAAATGGTTGTATCTTGGGCAAACATAAACTTTTTCGAGTGAAACAAAAATCGTTCCTTACTAAAATGAGTGCTTCGGACATAATGAAACAGTCCTCACAACCCATAAATCTACTAAAATGGAATAAAACAAAGATGAGACAACTCAGCTTCATGATCGCGATCTACAACATGAGTAGGTCTTCAAACATGCTTTGATACCATGTTCGACAACACAAGTATTCCAACAGAGGAAGAACACCTTCAGTAACCACTCACACAACCAGATCAAAGATCAAAACACCGATGTTTTAACGTGGTAAAACCCCTACGGGGAAACATCCATGGCCCCAGCTAATGCGACCACTTGGAGCAGTTTATTAATGCAAAAGAAAAATATTTCAGAGAGATTTTACAAGAGAGTTTCTCACAATCGATCATCGAAAAATGACCCTTCATGCCCTTTAAATAGATATCAAGGACCAATTGGGTGTTAATCCATGGATCAATTACTGTTAAGATCTAGGAGAATATGAACCTTCGGATCAATCTATGCCAGGAACATATCGTGACTGTCGGATTTCCTAACTACAAATTCATACTAATGCATACTAAAGAAACACACTAAGAAACACAAATTTACCTAACGACACATTATACCATGTAGATCTTAACTAACTCCTAAGTTTCTAAATATCCTAACAGTGTCGATGGTCTTAGCTAATAAATTGCATAAAACTTGACCTCCTACAATTTTTGTAGGACTTATCTCTAAATCATATTCTTGTAATGTTGTAACCCAATTTGCTCTCTTATCTCCTAAATATTTCTGAATGAGCAAAATTCTGACTGAGGTATGTGGAACTATTACTTTGGTATGATATTTGATAAGGAAAGGTCTGAAATGTTTGATGGATTTGAAAATTGCATAAGCTTGTTTTTCAACATCAGTATAATTTAATTCTGCTCCTTGTAATGCTGAACTTTCGAAAGCAATTGATACTTCTATGTTTTGATCATTTTTATATGATAACATAGATGCGTAAGATTTTTTAGAAGCAAATGTATAAAGAATGAATTCCTTATCATAATTAGGAGAGAGTAAAGAAGGAACTTGAATGCTCGATTTCTTTATAGAATTGAAAGTCTCTTTTTCGATTGTATTCCACTTGAATAACATGTCTTTTCTTATTACGCGTTGCATGGGTAAGACTGTTTTTGTGAAATTAGGAATAAAACACTTCACATAATTAATTTCTCCAAGGAAAGATTGCATAGATTTTTTATTATGAGGCAAAGGAATTTTAGAAATACTTTTAACTCTAGAAGGATCAATTGAAATTCCTTCTTTAGAAACTATAAATCCCAAAAGTTTACCTTCTTGAACAACAAAAAATGATTTCTCGGGATTAAAATAAATTCCATACTTTTGACATCGTTAAAAAACTCTTTTAAGATGAGAAATATGATCTGAACCATTCTTAGAATAAATTGTTATGTCATCTAGATAAACAACCACATATTTATTGATTAAACCATGGAAATCAATATCCATAGCTCGTTGGAAAGTTGCACCTATGTTGACTAAACCAAAAGACATATTTTGATAAGTGTAAGTTCCCCATTTATTTCTGAAAGTAGTTTTGAATCTATCATTAGGATGAACTAATACTTGATTATATCCGTAAAATCCGTCTAAAAATGATATCATTTCAGAACCTGAGACTGATTGAAGAATTTTCTCCATAGGAGGTAATGGAAAATTATCTTTTTCACAAGCTTTATTTAGGTTTCTAAAATCAATACAAATTCATATGTCTATGTTCTTTTTCCTTATGGGCACAAGATTTGATACGCACTTGGAATGTCTCACTGGAAAAATGATCTTTTCTTTAAGCAATTTATTAAGTTCATTTTTAATTTGGGTTTCAAGGTTAGGATGAATTTTCCTTAACTTTTGTTGCACTGGTTTTTCCTCTGAAAGCATAGGAATGGTGTGTTGAATTACATATGTATCAAAAGTTTTCAGGTCATCATATGACCATGCAAAAACATCCTTGTATTGTTTAAGAATCTTTATGAAAGTTTTTTTTTCAAAAGGAGAACAACCTAATCCAAGATTGACATTTTTAGGATTTTGTTGTGTTCCCAGATTAATAAGTTCCACACTCATGGTAGAACTGTGTGTTTTACAATTTTTGGGTTTTTTAAATCTGTCTTTTAAATCATAATTATATTATAATTTTACAACAAATTTAGGAACAATATTTTCAGATTTGATTTTATCCTCACGAGAAGATTTGTTTAACTCAATATCATGTGATTCTTCATCAATTATATATTTTTTTTATATGTTCCCTCTAAAGAAAGAAAATTGATTATATTAGCATCGTCATTAAAGACTCACCAATTTGTTATGTTATCGAGAACATAAGGTCAAAAAATTGATTCAAAATAGAATCTATCTGGAGAAAAATATTCTAGGGGAATAAGTCTAGAAGTTATGTTTTCCAATAGATATGCACTAGCATTTTGCATTCTAGATATAGAAAAAATATTAAATGCAAAACATTTGCTACTAAGATCTTGAGCCAATTATTGATAATGTTCCAAATGACTAGAAATACAATGAATTTAATTTTTTACCTATTTAACGACGATTTATGAATCACTGAAAACCAAGATGTATTGCACATTCATGTTGATTGTTTTCTTTAGACCCTAAATTAACACGTCATATTTTGTGGTATTATTAGTATACTGGAATTCTAATCCGTAGGTTAAATAGCTTTTACACCATGAGGACTGATTAAAATGCGACCTACACCAACTCCATCATTAGATTTATATCCATCAAAATAAAGTTTCCAAAATGGATAATTTACTGAATTATCTACATAATTAATACAATGAGAAAATCCTATCTAAGAGAAATTTTCAATGTCTGAGCTTTGATCCGTAGGTTGGAAAGGAGAAATCTGCGCATTAAAATTTCCAAAATAAGAATCAATAGAGTAATTCCCAACAATGTTATTATCAAAAGCCACATGTTCATTTTCTCCATCTAAATCTGTCACATTATGTTTCATATGTTTTTCCCTATTGACACGAATCTGATTAGGTTTCCCATTATATGCAAGCCAAATGTGAGACTAATCAGTTGAGATATATCCATGAATTTTTTCAAACTAATCTCGACTTAAAATTAATCCATAATAATATGGAATATTAGCAACAATAATATCTATTTTTTGAAAAACTTTAGAATTAGATGATAATATGATTAATACATCCTTCAATTCTCCCAAAACTTTTACTCTTGTTCTATCTAATTGAACAATTTGAATAACTGATTTTTGTGGAAGTGCATTGATCTGAAGACAAACTGAATAAGATATTATATTTGAAGATGCACCTGAATCAACAAAACAATTATGCACATTTTCATTAAAATTTTTGAAAGTTAGGAGAGATTGAGGAGTATGTGATCTCAATCTATCACCTATAAGAGTTGAACCACTATCTACTTCAAAATAAAAAGTTTGAACTGTTGAAACTTTTTCTTTATTTACTGCTATAGTAGATGATGAACTTGTCTTATTAGAAACTCCTAAAGCCCTTAATAAACTATTATTTTGAGATTTTAGTTTACTTAGTTCATAAAGGGAAATATTTTCTCTGCTCTTTTTCATATCTTCTATAATACAATCATCAATTCTTTCAACAACAACAAGACTTTTTTATGCCGACTTGTTTTCTACAGGTTGTGTATTTGAAGTATTTGTTGGTGGATCAATATCAAAATTTAAAGATGTATTTTTACTTTGGGTTTCAGCAGCAAGAAATTATTTTGTATCATCTTCATAAAAAATTCAATTAATATCCCAAAATAAATTTGTATCTTTAACTTTTTCATTATCCTCTCCTTATTCCTCATCAACATTAAATCTGTTGGCACAGGGGAAGACCCATGGTTTAGCTCCAAGAGAGCACCAACAAGCCCTAACTACTGGCCCTTTCAACAACACCTGCGAAGCAGATGCAGTCTCACCCGAAGTAGCTATGGGGGGTTGCAGGACAAAGATGTCTACAACCAAATGGAATATCAAGTGGATCTAATACAAGAACAATGCATCATTCATATGTCACTTATCATCTTAAATATACTCCACACAACTATCGATCATATCTAACACAGTAATGCAATAATAGTATATCAAATGACAAATAATAGATCATCAATAACACACATGCCACAATATATATGTGGTTCACCCTCTCTCTAGGGATATGTCCATAGAACCGTGCTTTATAATATATTAAGGTGAAGCATATAGTTCTTGTATGTACTCTTAGCTAGCAGATCTCCTTTCTTCTCCCATCTGTCTCTCCCCTTCCTGCGCACCCAGCTGTAGGACTGATCTCCGCACCCAGTTGAAGATCTTACAATACCAGAAGGTTCTCACACTTAGCACTTCTCTCTCACACAACAATAATCGCTCATGCCAATATCAAAACTAGAACGAACAACGAACCCTCTTCCCTCATCTAGGTTCTTATTTATGCATTACAATAGATTACTGACATCCTTAGGCTAAAACCTAGGTGTGAAAACCCTAGATACCAAAACCCTAGGTGTCTAAAACCCTAGGTCAACTGGACCTGCATTTTCAGGGCTTCTCCAACCTGTCTTTCCTTCCTTCTCACACGGTGCTCCAAAGCATCCAACAATGGATTTTTCCACTTATTGAGTTGTCCACGATCCATCTCCCTTGTTGATCTATCATCCTCAATCTCCTCCTCCAACGGCTCGCTTCCTTTTACTTCACTCCATCTTTTCTTCTCTTCTGCTTACTTTGACCCAGTATTAGTCACTATCTCTTCCGCGCAGTTCACATTTTGCCTTTTCTTCCTTGATCTTCGCTTGTTTCCATAACCAAGGGCCAACAGGTCCCCAATGCACTTCAGATCTGATACTTATGCTTTGCTTCGTCTTCATACTACGCAGGGAAACCTTTTCTTTCTTCTCCATGCCTCCTTTCCTTCCTTGTGCAGACTTTCTTTTTTGTGTCTGGTACCCTGTTTCAACTGCCCCTGGTACCTAGACCCTTTTTCTCATGCTTTTAATGGGATTTGCGAGGCAATTGGTTTTCATAATACAATTTCAACCGGATCCCGTTCACTAATCCTTCCTTCCATTCTCCATTCAAAGTTTTCAGTTGTGCAACTCCTCCTTTTGTGACATAGGCAATCTCATATGGTCCGAGCCAATGCGTTTGGAACTTCCCTGGATGTTTCATGAAATTACTGTCATACACCAACACCAAATCACCCTTATTAAATTTCTTCTTCTTGATGTATCTATCATCGTAGGCCTTCTCTCTTTCCTTCTGAACCTACTGATGGAATCCTGCAATAAATCTATCTTCTTCTAGTTCGACCAACTGCGCAAGCCTCTCTCGAACAATGTCAGTGTCTTCCATACCTGTAAAGGCAGTGCTTGTTAGGCTTGGTACCAAATATTCCATTGGGACAACGACTTCGAGACCATACACCAACTTAAAAGGGATTTTCATTGTTATCTTCTTGCAAGTGGTTCTATAGGCCCATAGTACTACTGATACTCTTAAATCCCAGTCATCCTTGTTCACTCTGCAAATCTTTGTTATCTTTTTCTCCAAGATTTTGTTGAATGCTTCAAATGTCCCATTTTCTTGTGGATGGTAAGGTGTTCTCTTCTGATTATGGACTACAAATTTCTCAGTCAAGGCGTCAACAATATTATTTATGAAATGTTAAGCCCTAATATTGGCTCATTACCCCTTAATTGGGGCATATTAGATTAGTAATGCTATTTTATTTATGTTGGCTTTATGCCATTAGTTGTAATTTAGATTAGTAATGTTATTTTAATTATGTCAGCTTTAAGCCATTATTTTTAATTATACCTCCTA
>SNQJ01S0145695.1:1148-24043 GCA_010110895.2 Picea sitchensis | reverse complement strand
GCAAATACGAACTTTATTCGTAATATGTCTAAAAATTAAAAGCAAACAAAAAACCCAAAGGGTAGTGTTTTAAATAAAAATGCATGTATGTACACGAATATATATATATATATATATACATACACACACATTTTTTTTATTTTTTATTAACGACAACTTTTATGTCATGTAATGTTTCAGATATCGCCCGTTGACAGGGGCACTGAGGACTTCTCCGTCAATGTTTTCCAGCAAGAAGGAATTTTTTCCTTCCGGAGCCAAGACCCTGAATGGTCCATACCAAAGGTGGTCAAATTTACCATGCTTCGCGGCTTCCTCTTTTCTTGCATCCCATCTTAGTACTAAGTCACCTGGAAGGAATTCCATGTCCTTTGCCTTGAGATCGAACAATGCGTTCATTTCATCCTGGTACTTTTGCATTTTTTCGTCAACTTCCACTCTATGCTGTTGAACCTTGATCAGATGGTTAATTCTTCTGGTTACATGATTGGGTTCTTCGTTTTGATCCTTCCATAACTTCATTACTGGTAGAGCTAAGTTTATAGGTAGAATCGCCTCTGTCCCATAGACCATTTGAAATGGCGAAATGCCGATATAACTTTTAGTGCTAATGCGGTTTTCCCATAATGNTCCAGTACTTTATTGATTATGTTTACGAGGCTCTTGTTGGATGATTCAGCCAATCTGTTTCCCTGGGGGTAATAAGCAGTGGAATGGCCGAGAACGATATTGTACTTTTGACAGAAGCTGATCATAGCCATGGACTTGAAGGCCTGGGCATTATCGGTAACAATCTTTCGGGGACACCTGAATCTTGACAAGATATTATCTTCCAAGAAGTTGATCACCACCAAGTCTGTTACCCTTTTGGTTGGAATGGCTTCCACCCACTTAGTAAAATAATCCATGGCTATTAAGATCCACTTATGCTAAGCACTGGAATGGGGATTAATTTCCCCTATGAAGTCTAGTCCCCATTGTTGAAATGGAGCTTCAGTTTTGACTGGAACGAGTGGTAGTGCAGGGAGTTTCTGTTTACCAACGAATATTTGACAAGGGTTGCACGCGCATACTTTGGCATTGACATCTGAAAATAGTTTCGGCCAATAGTATCCGGCCCTCAAAATATTATAGGCTGTGGCTCTCCATGCATGGTGTCCTCCATAGACTCCTTCATGAAATTCCTCTATAACTCGTGGAGTTTCTGACTCAACCAAACAGACTAGCAGGAACCCGAGTGGATCTTTCCAGTACAACTGGTTTTCAGCGATGCAATATTTTACAGCATGGAGTTTTAAAGTTCTGCACTTGGCTGGTGATAGTTCATTTGGTCACTTCAGGCTTAACAAGTAGAACACTATGTATTTATACCAGCCTGATGATATGAACTTTTCCTCGACCTTGCTTGGATCTGTCTGGACATCCGGCTAGTGCAGGTGTGTGTCTCCGTCTTCTTCTTGGAGGCAATTAATATCAAGAGCTCTAAGATTCGACTCAACCAAGAGTTTGGCCAGACCCTGCCCCTTTATTAATTTAGTTGGCTTGACCTCCAGATCGAATTCTTGTATTTTAGCGAGCCATCGCCCTCTTTTTCTGTCGCTGTCCGACTGTACCAATATGTCTTTTACAGAACTGGAGGGCACATACGCGATTATTTTTGAATGTAGCACATAGGTTCTAAATGATTTCAATGATTTTACCATTGCGTATGCTTGTTTTTCCATTATGTCATATTTCAGTTCTGCATCTCGGAGGCTTTTGCTAAAAAACACTATCGGCTGTTCGAACCCTTCTTCATTTTTCTGCAAGAGTACTGCGGTGATGGTATGTTCAGAAGCAAAAGAGAAGATGAGAAAATATTTCAAATAATCCGGACTTGCTAGTACATGTGCCTTGCTTATAACATTTTTGATATGCACGAACGATGCCCTGGCCTCGGTGGTCCAATTTACCCCGCTATCCTTCTTCAACATTCTTGTAATCAATTTGACAATCTCAGCAAAATTGGGAATGAACCTTTGTAGAAAATTTGTCTTTCCTAAGAATGATTGAATTTCTTTTATATTTCTCGGGATAGTGATAGTATGTATCGCTTCAATCCTCTTAGGGTCAATCTTGATTCCTTTTTTAGATACTACATGGCCCAGAAGCTTACCTTCCTGCATAGCGAAATGAGATTTCTTGGGGTTCAGGGATAGGCCAAACCTGCGACATTTTTTGAAAGTCTGTTTTAGATGCATCAAATGTTCTTTGTCAGTTTTAGAGAAAACCGTCATATCGTCTAGGTAAATAAATACGAACTTGTCCCTCTCTCCCATGAAAGCGATGTCCGTAGCTCGCTGGAAAGTGGCCCCTGCATTCATCAAACCAAAAGGCATTTTGTCATACATGAAAGTACCCCACGGCGTGGTGAAAGCAGTTTTTTCCCTGTCTTGTTCATTCATAGCGATCTGATTGTAACCAGAGAAACCATCTATCATAGAAATTCGATTAGCTCCAACAACCTTTTCTAAAAACTGGTCCATCTTGGGCAGTGGGTAATTATCTTTGAGAGACGACTTGTTTAAATTTCAGAAATCCACACACAGTCTGATTTCCCCGTTCTTTTTCCTGACTGGAACTAGGTTAGCTACCCAGTCCGAGTATCTCAAAGGTACGATTATTTTTGCGTCCAAGAGTTTTTTAACTTCCTTTTCTATCACAGGTAATAGAATGGGGTTAATTTGCCTAAGCTTTTGCCTAAACAGTTTGACCCCAGGTTTCAAAGGTATCTTGTGATCAATAATGGAAGTGTCATATGTTTTCAATTCATCATAGGACCAGGCAAAAACATCTTTATATTGTCTGAGTAATTCTTTATACTTAACTTTCGCTTTGGGAGGGAGGAACTTCGATATTTTTACCATCCGAGGTTCTTTTTCGGTTCCTATATCGCAGTCCTCCACTTCTTCTAGTTGAGGCTGCAAAGTGGACTTTACAGGTACATTGTTCTAATCAAAGAGTCTCTCCAAAGGAATCAATCCTTTGGGAATTTGATTGCTTTTAAGGACCAGCATACGATGATCCGCAATTTTTTCTCAGAAGGTTTCAGGTTCCTCTCCTTCTTGCATGATCCACCTAGAATCATTCTGATTTTCTTGGTCAGCGTGAGTATCAGAGAATTCACCTACTGTTGTAAGGAATTTATTAATTTGTTCATCATCTTCGAAGACTTGCCAGTGTCAGATATTGTCTGGTATGGAAGGTTTGTATCTGATTTCGATGTGATACTTTAGTTTGAAGGTCATGGGAGGAGATAAGGTTGAAGCTTCCTTTGCCAATGCATCAGCATGTAGGTTCTCTGTGCGAGGGATAAAATGGATATTCACAGATGAGAATTTTTTTTCCATGAGATCCCAAGAACAAGTTCTATATGCTCTTAGTCTAGGATGCCTGGCCAGGTACTGTCGTTTTACCTGTTTTACTATTAATTACGCATCACCATATACCTCTAAGTTTTTGATATTTAGCCTTTTGGCGGCCTCTAAACCTAAGATCAATGCTTTGTACTCGCATACGTTATTAGTGTAATCTATGTCCCATTGCAAACGATAGGAGAAAGGAACAATGAACTTACCTTCAGGAGCCACCAAAAGTACTCCAGCACCTGCCCCTTCAGAAGACGAAGCGTCGTCAAAATACATTTTCCAGATACTAGTATTGCACAACTCTTCCTTCATGGGGTTTGACTCTTCTTTCTTTGTATCGATTTCCTCCAGGCAACCGTCCAGACCATCATCAAAAGACAAGATGCAATTTCCCAGGTCTTGGTCTGCAATGTAAATAGGGAAGTTGTGCAGGTTTTGAGGGTCACTGACCGTATACGCTAATCTTGTTTCTCTGTATAAACGAGTGAATTGGCCACCAAACACAGGGATAGTGGAATAATTCATGTCTAACTGAATAGAACCCCCCAACTTGGCCCCCCATGACCTGGATAACAACATACCATATTTAGGGGGAATATCGACGATAACCACATCCATCAGGATACTCTTAACTGAGACCTGCGCCAGGGTAACTACCAGATCCTTTATCATCCCCATGAATTTAACCTTCCTCAAATCAAAAGAGTACAGATTTCCATAAGGTCTTGTGATTTGGAGACCCAACTTCTCCATTATAATCTCGGGCATAACATTATGGGAAGCTCCCGAGTCTAACATACAATTATGCAACAACTGATCATGTATATTCAGAGTGATATAGAAGGGAGCGATGTTGTCTTTGGACCCTTCAAAGTGGGGACCAAAGGTGATGTTAGGTCTATCATATTCCAAGTTTATAACATCATACTGGATTTCTAGTTCAGAGACACCTATCATTTTGGAAATTTGCTTACGATAAACAGGGTTTTTCGCTAATTCCACTAATGGGATTGGTATCTTAATTTTTTTTAACTCATTTTTAAAATTGAAATCTCCACTCACCTTGTTTGTTTCGCTGGTTGGGACTTCCAAATTCTTCTTTTATGACTTACTTGTCTGGACAACTTTATCATTCACGGTCCTAGTTGAAGGTGTAGCTTCATTTACGGGTTCGGTTTCCTGTGTTTGCATTCCAACTTTTTCCACCTCGGGCTCTTGAGTGCTTACTCTTCTAGATTTGTTGTTGGGTAATGGGGTCTTGTCCAAAGGAGGTTCATAAGCTTGGCCCCTTTGAATAATTTTCTTGGGTTGAGTCGTGGAGGTGGGCTTATTCTTAGATCTCAGGTTGTATTTTGGTTGAAAATCAGTCATCATTACCTCAACTTCTAGTTGGGACTCACAGTTCTCAGTCTGATCATCCTCTTCATTCTCATTTGACATTTCCAGCATATTTAGGGACTTTTCATAGTCTTCGCGAGTCATATATGGCTGAGTACATTCATCACCAAAGTTAGTGACATCATTATCTGAGTCCTCAAAGTCTTGAAAATCATTAGCTCCTATAAAATTTTCATTCTTTAAGGGAGCTTGTGTTTTTTGATCTTCCTTTTTTATTGGTCTTTGTTGGTTCGAGGGGTTTGGGTTCCTTTTGAAGTCCTTCTTGGGATAAGAGTCAGTCTTAGCCTGTTCGAGTTCCATTCGGGCTATTTTATTTGACAACTCTTTAATCACTCTAGCCATGTCGTCTACCCTATCATCTGAGGATCTATTGGACCCTGAAGGGCCAACTTGTTCTCTAAAACGCTTGGTATCTCGGGCTCCAGTCTCTACTCTAGCCTTAAGTTTACCCAAAGCCATCATATTAGATTCTATCTCTACCACATCGTCTTGCATACGGTTTAAGGTGGCTCCCCTTTGCTCTCGCAAAAGTAGTGCGAAATCCGGCTCGAAAGCCCCGACGAAGGTCACTTTGGCCGCGGGTTGGGATGGTTTGACCTCAGCTGGGATTTTATTATACAGTTTGTTGAATCTCTGAATGAATTCCATGACTGTTTTTGAGTTCTTTTTCTTCAAAGACCCGAACTCGGTTAGATAATAGAGATGATCTTTTCTCTCACCCCATTGTCTGAGGAAAGCATCTTCCAAAACGTCATATGACGGGATAGAGGCCGCGGGTAGGCTCTGAAACCAAGACCGAACCTGACCCTCAAAAGTTTGGACAAGGAGCCTAGAATAGAAATCCTTGTGCTCGATACCAAAGACATCTGCGAATTGGTCAAAGAAGTTAATATGTTCAGCAACGGTCAAATCTCCCTCCCTGGTGAATTTCGGTAAATTATTTATGTAGTTTTCTGGAAGATCGTGTAGGGGGACGGGCAATACTAATGGAGCGTATCTGGCTGCAACTTTCGTGAAAAATCTGGGAGGGGGGGCAGGCCCTTGGCCTCCACCTCCTCCTAGCAGGCCTCCTCCTCCACCTCCTCCTAGGGGGACTCCTCCCCCTCCTCCTCTGACAAACCCTCCGCCTCCTCCTATGAACCCTCCACCTCCTCCTTCGATGGCTGCCATCGTTGTTTGTGGAAAGTTATAGAGGGGGTTTTCGAAAAATAAAAGGGAAACTTTATCTTCTTCGTGAAGAGGAGACTTTGATGAGGAAAGATCAGGAACGCGAGGAGTTAGTTCCTCGGACTTGCAAGAGAAGGAATCGGGAAAACCGACGGGTGTGAGAAATGAGTGTGTAACACACTCTTCAAGATTTGGAGAAGTCGAGAAATTCAACTGAAGATAAGATGGTGTTTTAAAGGCCGACGAACCTTCAAGAGGGCCCTTTCCTCTCTGTATCAAGGGGACTATTGGATGAATCTCGCTCCCAATTTTGGAGCAGATTGGCATTGAATGTTTAGCGTCAAAGTAAGGACTGAGCGAGGTTGAGGCTTGAGAAGGTATCTCAGCCTTTAGTGGTGGGATTTTAAGTTGGTAAATTGTAGCGGTTGGCTTAAGAGAGCCTCTTGCCTTTATAATTCTTTCAGGATCGGTAACTGGCGTAATCAACTCACCATCTGGGTTTTGTCTGGTATTCCTTCAACCGAATGCCAGTTTATTTCTTCGTAGAGTCACCAAGTGAAATATAAAAATCCTTAAAAAGGTGTGTATTCTTTGTTCACTATCAAAGGGTAACACTTTCAACGAAAAAAAAATGTCGGTTTCCCAGGGAAAAAGATTTCGTAACTTCGATCCCCAGCAATGGTGCCAGAAAGATGTTGTTCCTGAGTCTGTACTTAAGGCTCAAAAGTACAGTGTCAAGGCATCTGAAAGTGGTTAGGATATGGAGAAGGGAAGATGTCAAACTTCGGAGAAAGGAACTAAGGGAAATTTCTTCGTTGGGGTTGTCTGTCTTCGAACTGTTCCTGAATAGTTATGTCTTGTTCAATGGCTTCCCATGATTGTTCAAGTTCGTCCTGGTTAGTTGTTGTTTTAAGGATAGTGTTGAATAGGTTCAAGGATATGTGTGTTTGATTCGATAACCCGGGTTCGACGTTAGGTTGAGTCGGTATGGGAACTGTCATGGGGGAACAACACAGGCAAGAGAAATTTTAAGAGAAGTTGAGTGCTGTCTCAGTTTAGTCTTGTAAAAGAGGACTTACGGTTGCAGAATTAGAATACGGGTGCAAATCTAAGGCTCGTTCCCGTAACTATATTATATTTTAATAAAAGTGCGAGGTGGGATAAAAACATTGAGCCACTTACAGTGTAAGGTTCCTATCGGGGGGAAAATCTCACGAAGTAAACGGGAGAAGAAAATAGGTAAGAAAATAACCGATGTAACAAAAAATGCATGTAGAATTCCAAAACTGCAAATTGGTCTGACACAACTGATAGTTGGTGCAGAGGAAAGGCAATAAACAATTATAGAAAACCCAAATTTATTTGTTATAGTAGTGGTAGTACTAAAGTATAACGAAGCACATCAATTACGAATATGAATTGAAATTGAAAAATGAGGAACAAGAAAGCAAACTTGTAATATAGAAGTGACGGAATTGAGAATCTTGGATCTGCTTGTATTAAGTCTCAATGCAAAAACTCTATTACAAAATCTCAAAAAGGGTCCAACCCTTTGTATTTCTCTCTGGGGTATATTTATACAATTTTTACAAAGCCGGTAGAATCTTAATGGTTGCAAAATTTTAGTTATGACAGAGAAGAGAGAAATCGCTCCATTTCCCCTACTCTGTAGTCACTTAGTGCCAGGTGCTCGGCTTCGCGCAGACTCGGCACAGGCGTTACATCTTTCCACAAGCTGAGATACGAGCTATGAAGGCTCTGCTTGACAACTGGCCTCGATGAAGTAACATTCTCGGGCTAACTGCTGCAGCTTGTCCTCCATTTGTGCACCGGTGATGTCGAGAGAACTTAGCTGTGCGCTGGGTTTGATCATGTGCTTATCAACTTGGGCCATGTCCACTGTATCTATCTGAGAGATATCGACCGAATCTCTCTCATCCTTTTCTTTCAGGTCGAGTGAGATCTGTCCCACATTCATTTGCATCATTGCCTCTGCATCACCTCCACTGTCAATACCCAACAACTCACCGTCTATGGAATTAAAAGCTTCTTCTAAAGAATTGGTTACTTTTTGGGCTAGCTCCTTTCCCAGGGCAATGTTATGCTCCCAATCTTTCAACAGAATATTACCTCTGGTTTGTTCTGGGATGGAGAGCCCGGGAGAACCTTCTGAAACTCTGTTATTTGTGGCTATTACCACGTCCTGGAAGGCGATCCGAGCTACTTCGGCCTCCCTTTCCCTGGCAGTCAGGTTCTCGGAAACTTGATTCACCAACAGACAATTTTCCCGGATCTCTCCTATCCTGGCGAGCAAACTCTACTGAGCCGATGAGATTCGGCTTCGAATTCCAATGGCTTGGGATTTGAACATCTCCACGTCGATCATTTTTCTTTCGGCGATCGCTGCCCGAGCCTGTAGCTCCTTGATCAAGTCCCTCTGATGACCTGCCTGTATACGACCGTCTCGGACCACTAGCTGTGCTTGCTCCAGCTTGGTTTTGAGCACTTCTATTTCATTTTTATCAGCTAGTCGGGCCAATTCTATCTCCCCGCTCACCTGAACTTTAGCTTTATGTGGCCGAAGCTACTCTGGCTTCGAGAGTCTTGATCAGGCGATTTTTCCTTTTGAGCTGGTTTTTTAGCAATCCGACTAAAAATTGGTTCGCCGATGCATACGCTCCTAGCGTTCCTGCGATATTCGTGGCGAATTGCTCATTCTTTTTGTTCTTCCCATCGGTCATAACTTTGAACTTCTTAATAGTCGACTCTCCCTCTTGGTAGAATTATATTTTCACCACCACTTTTCTCCTTTTATCAAAGAAAAATTCATTCGGAGGAAGTTCCTCTGCTCTTATGGGCCTTAGTTCCTCGTTAAATATCCATCCATCGCTGACATTTCCCTGTACCGACTCCAAGGGTGTGACCGAGGTGATGGGATCTCCGATTTGTTTTGCTGGTTCTCTTGGAGTATCGACATGATTCTGCTTCTTTGGAGTTCCTAGAGTCTTTGTTTTAGTCTCCGGATTCTGTTTCCTTGGCGGGTCCGGAGTCTTTACTTCAACCTCCGTATTTTGTTCCCTTGGTGGGTCTGGAGTCTTTACCTCTACTTCGGGATTCCTCGTTTGTTCCCCCTCCTGGTGTTTTCCAAGGTTAGGAATTGCGTCTTCAGAACCTTCAACATCCTTCTATTTTGTCACGGAAACAGCCGAACCTCCCAACACAGCAGGGAGACAGCTTCGTTTATGTTTCTAGAATTTCAATACAGATGCTGTGTGTTCGGGTGCTAATGATTGGATACGGGCTAGCACTTCTTCATAAGACCTCACCCCTCGAAAAATGTCGTCTGAGGGTGAAATTTCATGCTCAAATATCTTGAGCCCATAATGAGCCAAATGGTTTCTCACAACCCTCTGTGGATCATGTTTCTTATATTCGATGGAGACCAAACTTAGGTCTTCCAGGGCTGCAGCCTCGGCTTTGGCATGCCCGAAATCTAACAAAGAATAAGAATTCAGCCGAATGGGAAAAGAAGGCCATACCTTCTTTGAGTGCCCCTTGAGTTCTTTACTCAGCCCGCCAATTACAGTTTTCCAGGCGACCTCTCGACAAGCCAACTTGTCGGGAATGAACAATGGTAGCGCATGAGGGGGAACAGAAGCCCCGAAAACTTTGAAATACGAAAACTCTGCCTCCATGTACCAATCTGCTATGCCACATAGATTTGTTGCAATGTTGTCTAAGATATGAGGGGGTGGGTGCCCAAAAATGGCGATATGCAGGGGCACCATCACCCAGTTAAAAATTTCATATGTGAACTTTTCTGCTTTATTCTCCCATAGTTTGTCATGATATACATGTATGGGTTTCTCTTAGGCTGGATTCCAACCCCAACTCATCAATGGGAAGGGTGTCATGGAACATATCGCATCCATAATATATGCTGACATGAAGAATGAGGAAGGCCTCCCATTTTCCTTTTGCTCCCGATACTCTGTGACCCGGTTGGCTAGGCTATCCGAGAGTATCTTTGCCCAATTAAAAGAGCAACCTTCTGTGACCCGAAACATTAGAGGCACCCACGCAATGAAAAAATGCGATGTGTCCTCTCTCCCAAATAGCCAACATGTCATCTCGACCACATATTTATACTGTGGCTCCAAAGAAGTGATTGAATAAATGCCTTGGTCATTTGCTCTGAATTTCGCGGTGCGCGAAACCCAATCCTTTATCAAACCGGGCATGGTTTTGTCGTACTGGGTGCACTCTTTCTCTTAGAATTCCTCCAGGAACTCAACACCATATGTATATTCAGACGTCACGGGTAGCTTATACATGGTTTGTAGATGCTCGGGCCTAAAGGTCCCGACAGTGACTTGCTGGCTGTTCATTATAGTCCTGGTAGGTAAGTCTACGTGGTCCAATGCCCATCGGATCATGTCATAATATGGAAGAAACCGTGGCCTGGTTGCTACTCTGTGCATTCCGGATTGGACGACTATCTTGTACTTGGTGTGTAGATCATCCCTTTCGTTGTCGTCGGAGTCGTCTGAATAATCTACCAATTCTGCTTGCAGAACATTTGACACAAATGACCAGTCAGGGATCGATTCGACACTTCGGGGTGAAGTATCAGAGACATTGTCTGAGCCTTGTCCTGCGACCTCGACATTCTCCTTTGCTGCTTTCCGCGGAGCCATAGCCGAAGTTTTCATTTTCTCTCTCCTAAAATAGAACTGCGTATGCATGCAGAAAATAGTTAACTCATAAATGATGAGCTCTGCGTGCTTATAGAAATGCGTTCATTATAATAAAATGAAACTCTTATATATATTTTGAAAATTTGGTACTTTTTGAAATAAGCCTGTCAAATCGTAATTAGAAATAAATTTATTGCGTAAAATCCGATCTTATATGTGTGGATTTACCCTACTTCTCCATTAATGTCAATGACAGTCAGTCGAAGTGTGGAGAGCGAATGGCTTCCTCGAGAAACGTGCAAGCCTCGAGGCGCGAGATATATCTTGCTTTATCTTAAATTATCAAATCTTACCAATGTTAACCAATTTCTTGTTGTTCGCTACATCGTGGAATTTCTTTTAACATTTTGAGTCTCCAACTCACGAGATTGCGAGGACCGATTTTGGCTTAATTAACGGTAACCGCGATTTGGGGCGTAATTCATTTTATCATCATTTTGTTCGCCGCATCGCAACTCGGAACTTTGAAGACCAGTTTTTGGGAAATTAGTATGTCGAGCCGCGAAATCGCGAGATGGCGATAATTAAAACTTAATTAAGGGGAAGGAAATCTTGGATTAGGCGATTAATTAATCATGTTATAACTTCTTCGTGACTTCGGGACTCAGGGTTTAGAAGCTGGAAACTTCGAAAAAGATAATGCCGAGTGGTGAAAGGCCGATAACAACCTTTACCATGGTTAGATTTTTGCCTTTGACATGGGTTATCCTGGAAAGACTTCGCATTCTCGGCTCTCGGGGTTGTAAAAATAAGGCTTCGGACTCGGCGAATGCCGAGGCATGAAACCCCGACGACGTCTAATCATGAGTTAAATATTTTACCCTGGTTACTGTCTTGAGTGAAAATATAAAACGACTTCGCCGTTTCGCGACTCGGGACGTGTGAACTTATGGATTATAATATCCGACTTGCGAGGTCCCGAAGAACAACAAAAAGGAGAAAACATTCTTACGAAAGTGGACTTGTTTTAAAGACCAAAAAAGCATCGCTTTTTAGGTGACAAGGTTTCAGAGGTCTCATCATCTCGGCAGGAAAAGAAATTCAACTTCAGATTTCACGTATCAAAAATGAAAATTGTGACAGGCCCAAAAACAAAGGCAGCTCCAACAATCGGGTCCAAGGGTTCCTCCTCCTTCTTGCCTTTATCCTCACCTCCTTCCATTTATCCTCTCTCTGTCAGTTCCCCCCCCCTTCCCCCATGCAAGTAGGGAATTTTAGCTATATGATTCCATTGGCATTACACCTTTGTTATATAGCAGTATCTTAATAGAAGTATACACAAATTGAATGTACCTTCCTCGAGGTCCATGTAGAAATTCTTGCTCTGCTACGTTGTATGACTTCACTGTGTCAACTGCAAATTCGGTGATGAAACTTGCCACAATACTGTCAAGCCAAAAGTCTATTGCACGGGTGAATTTGTTGTTCACCTACTATAACTACTCAATTTGTACCTGAGTCTAATCCAGTTGTCAAATCTGGTTCGTCACATGGTTATCCTTCAACCTTAGTATCCACTCATGTAGTAGATGCGGAAAATCATAGAAAAAGACTTCGTGTAAATCAATTTACACGTATTTATCCAAATATTTGCAAGGTGTGATTCTAGGGTTTTTGTTGTCTTCTTGGGAAAATTCTATCTCTTTGGTTCTCAACCAGACTTCAATTTCTTCTTTTGTGGGGTTACAAGGTATCAACATTCCCTTCTAATGTCTCAGTGTTCTTCTTGTTTCGCTCATTCTTTTCTCGTTCAATCTATCTCATCTACTCGGTCCTCTCTTGTTCCTATTAACACAACAATGCAACCATTTGTTGGTTACTACTCTCCTCTACCATCAAAGTTATTGAACCGGGTTTCATGTCTTCTAGGTTTCCAACAAAGCCTCTAAAACTATCAACCCTCCTGGTAAACCAGAAGGAAACACAATACACAGAGTGCATTGTGCAGTCTCGCCCGAGATAGTTTAAATGGGTGGTTGTAAGACTTAGGTGTTTACAGCCTAGGATTGAGTATGAAATAGGGGTTTATTAATACGAGCCATATACTAGGAATCATGATTGCAATATACTATTACTCACAGGTGTGCATTTATCTTTCACATTTTATTTCCCGAATCAACATAATCATATTCCAAAACAATGTATTAACTCATTCATTCATCATAACAATTAACTACTGAAAGAAAACAAAGATACACATGCATTCATCACATTACACAGATATTACCATGGTTCACCCCCTCCTGGGCTACATCCACAAAGATTTGGCTGTTGGCTCTTTTATTATGGTAGTTCTGCATCTCCAGTGTCACGCGCTTACAATTCCCTCAGATGGGTAAGATCTGTATGAGGCGAACTAGATCGCACCAAGTTCTGCAGCCTGCGATCTAATCCTTAGATATTCCTTCCCTCCTCTGTTCTTAGCTCAACCGCTTACAAAAATGGTTCCTAGCAGCATTACATAACTCATCAACTCGTACATAGCTATGATAGAACATTACAAAAATTTAACTAATACATAAGAGAATCAACCTCCATATGATACTTATGTATCTCTATTTATACATATCAGGCTCTTTAGCCATTTACAATGTATTACCAACACCCTAACCCTACTAACATTAGGTCTTCCTCCCATTCACGCGTACTGTTCTTCCTCTAGTTGTCACTTTCCTTGTGCACGCTTTCTTGCATGTGTGCATGTTGTGTTACCTTCCAGCTGTTACTTCCATTTCTGCATGCTTTCTTTCCCACGATCATCCTTCTTTCCACTTCAGCCTAGTGCCAACACCAAATATTTTGTATCTTGTGCAACTTGTGTTTGACCAAAACTGGGATTGTAGTCCGTCTTGTGCATCTTCAAACCAAAAACTAAGGGCCCAACAAAGGAATTGAAAATAAACAACAAAATAACAATGGTTTTCATCTTGGAAGGATTACCTAATTCAGTAAAAGAGAAAGTGGGAAAGTGTTTATCAACTAAAGAACTTTCGGATAAGCTACATGATCTCTACTTTAAGGAATCTCCCATAATAGAGACAAAGACTGCAAAAGAAGATGCAAGAACAAAATAAGAATAAATATGCTCATCATGTCAGACAGATTCAAAATAATAATATTGTTAAGAAGACATAGTAGATATTGAAGAAAAATTAATCAACGCTTTAGAAGAATTGACAAAAGAAAGGAATAAAAACAAGTCTCTTGAGGAAACATTAGGCAAGAATAATTCTCAAGAAATTTCTGAAGAATCCCAACAGGTGATTGTGAATCTAAAATCTCATCTAGAAGAAGCTAGAAGGATTTAAGAAACATACAAAAGTCATATGGAAGAGAAGCAATGTTTTGAAGTCTAAATAGTAGCACAAGGAAAAGAAGTAGAGAAGAGATAGAATGTTTTGACAGATCATCTCAAGGAAAGATTAGAGGACTTAAACAAACTAGACGAAAAAATTATTCAAGAAGAAAGGAGACTTCAAAAGGAAATCATCAGTTTGAAGACCCAACTCGAAGAAGAAAAGAGAACAAAAGAAGTCATAAATATTCAGATGGTAAAGAAATAAGAAGAGGTTGAGAAGCTTGAAGAAGAAGTTGTCACATTGAGAGTTAAAATCATGAATATCAGCAAGAATGTTGAAGTGAGAGAAACATCCACATCACCAATAAAGAAAGTTGAAGAGAAGCAATTTAGGTTGCTATAGAAGAAGAATGAAGAAAATAAAAAGAGTTATGCAGAAGCACTCAAAGGAAGGAATCACGATCAACAAGAATCAAAGAAGAATGACACATCTTCAAGAAGACCCTCCACATTCAAGCCACAAATAAGCTTTAATAATGATGAAGGGATCAACATAAGAGAATATCATGATCAATCGAGGAATGAATTCAAAAGGACTACACCGCAAAGAATATCATTCACCCCTAGGTATGTAAATTTCTTTTATGGTCATTTTTTTATTTGTACTAACTTTGGAAATAAAGTTGTAGATTTCATGGCTTATAAAAGAAATGTTCAAGAAATAAATTCATATGTGACTCCATATAATATAGAATGTTACAAATTCCATAACTATGGACACATAGCTTGTGAGTGTAGAGGAATGATGAATACTTCTATGAAAGAGAATACTAATATCATATATAAGAAAGTATGGAAAAGAGAACAAGAAAACGTAAAGGAAGATCAAATGAATGAAGGACACCCATAAGTCATACTCTCAAGATTGGAAATACTATGAGATGAAGATGAATCTACAAGGAAAAAGGAAGATGCTAGACACAGGAAGGTCTGGAGAAGAAATGGAAAACAAGAAGAACATGAATAAAGAAAAGGTCTCAGAGATCACAGGATTTGCATTAATGCAAGAAAGAAAAGAAGAGCAGGTGAATAAAGAACATGCCCAAGAGATTGTACTTCAGGAATTGTAGTGCAAGATCAATCCACAGGAAGAAAGAAAGAAGTCAGATTTTGGAAAGATGACGAGTCTACACACAAAGAGGAATATTACTCCACATCAGAGCGAGTATTTTTCTGAGCCACCCAACTTGGAGAATCCCATTAAATATAAATATTGAACATGGGGATTCCATGTAGTATCTACTACAAATTAGAGAACCATCCTTCAAGCAGATTGAAGTATTTGCAGAGACAGATTCAGAGTAGTCAAATAGAAGAAGTACATAATGATAGATTGATAAGTTGAGAAGAAATGTTCCCACACAGGTATCAGTTGGAAGTTACACAAACAAAAGTTTATTATGTATTCCACATATGTATTCAGGTGGGGATATCTTCAGTATAGGTTGTTCTAGATATGCAGAGTTTGATTTGTAGATAGAAAATACTAGTGGACATATTTGATTCAGTTTGAAGAAACAATAATATCTGATGATCAGTTATAGCCATGAAGCCTTCATGATAATATAATGATAGATGGGTTAGCATTGTGGACAGTTGAGTAGAAAAGTTATGGACAGTTTGCAACATATGGACAGATGTGGATACTTAATATGTACATAAAACATGGGTTAGAGAAGATGCATAGGCATGTGTTTACATATGGAATCAGTGGAATTAGTTGGAATCAGTTGGTCACATAAAAAAAAGCAGTGAAAGGCACATTAGAATAGGGAAAGATAAACCTTCAACATAAGCTATATCATCAGAAGGATGTTGTTGAATAGTATGGTCAAGTGAACATGAAAAGTAATTGAAGAAATAAAATTTTGAATGCTTTTTATATATGTCGCATAATTACAAGAGGAAGCACCAATGGACAATTAGCATCACTGGAAGAGAGGAAAGGAAAATTATACAAGAATCCCTACATTGGTCAACACAACATCTTACAGAAAAGTAAAGGGAAGAGAATTTGTCAGATAAATAGATCAGGAAAGAAAGATCAACAACATACAAACAGGGGGAGACATACCAACAAGGGGAGTTATCCTTTTGCCCATGATGCCAAAGGGAGAGAAAGAGAAAGATCATAAGAGAAAGATTCAAGTGTAGGTATATGTTCGAGGGGAGTCACTTTTTGATATCAAAATAGAAGAGGAACTTGGAGAGAAACATGAGAAGAAAAACATGTGAAGAGAAAGAACTAAGGCATGGAAATAGAGAGAAAGATCATGAGCACAATGATAGGGGGATCAGACCCAAGGAGAGAGACCCTTTTCCATTGATGTCTGTTGAGACCTGAAATTGACATTCTCATTACCCTATTTTACTCTTCACCTATACCTTTTTGGGCCTATCTAAAGCTTGAGTGAATGCCAAGAATGCTACCAATTGCTAGTAATAAGGTCATAAGGTAAAGTATGGTTAATTCATGCATTTTGTGGTTTATTGGGTTAAGGAATTGAATATTTCATGTACTAATGATCGATTTGTCATATGTGAATTTTTGACCTCTAGATGTCTAGCGTTCCTGTACCAGCTCTGTCATGATCTGGTACCTGCACACCAAGATTGTTGTTGTCTGATCCGGTACCAAACACATCCGGTACTAAATCTTACCTGTTGTGATCAAGTAACAATGAACACACTTTGATATGATCCAGTACCAACAACACGCACTATTATGATCTGGTACCAACGACCACGCTCTGTTATGATCTGGTACCACCTTTTGTGCCCTGTCGTGATCTGGTACCATCTGCCTATTACGATCCGGTACTAATATGGAAGAGCCTATGCACTAAGTTAAGTACCAGATCTCGCCTAAGTCAATTGGTGGACATCTATTTGTTTTAGCAAAGCTATGATAAGAATATTTTTTTAATTGCCTCATCCTCATGCACTTCGTGTCATGAGGATGAAGCTAACGATGTAACCAAATGATTAAACTTAACAACTGATTGATTTGCAAATCACTTCGCCTCCTTGTGTTTCACGATTCAGACTATTAAATAGTCGTGGCAAGGATGGTAGAGGGAGTAGGAGAGTTATCATATCATCAATATGTAAGCAACGTATGATAGTACAAAACATATTTTCTGAGTGAATATTAATGGAATGTCATTTTGTCTCCATATTCTGATTATCTATGATTAAGAATGAGTTGAATTGTTAAAGAGAGTTTTGATTTTATGTTTTGAAGTGTGAGTGAGAGTAATGTGTGTGTTAAAAGAAATCTTCCCATAGACTTCAGAAGCTGACCTGTTGAAGTGGCAAGGGCCCACCGCCCAACAAAGGTCAGCCTCTTTGTAGATTAGCATTAGTATTTGTTTTCAGTAGTATAAACATTGAATTAGCTAAATCTTTAACTCTGTTAGATGATAATAGTGCAACTTAGATTAAGATTTCCATTCTATAATTGCTTAGAGATCTTTAATTGCTCTGTTTTTTCATATACTCTGTTTCTGTTCTCATGAGTTCAATTTTCCTTGAGTGATCATAGCTGTTGGCAGCAATAGTCAAAACTACTTGGGTAAGAACTAGTGAAGTTCATTGTGAACCACATCAGAACCAACATATTGACTATTGAACTACCCATGCTATGCTAATTGATGTGTGATTTCCTTTAAGAAAGTGTGGATTGCATAGTTAGTTTTCTGGGTCAGACATCAGAGTTGATATATCAAACCAATTCCATCTCATACTTGCATGTTCCATAATGGAATAGATAGCCTCTCTGTGAAAGACAACCAAAGTGCATTGTAGTTTTCTATTTTGATTTGTTTCCAGCATACATAATCTAGTTTGATTCTATACTCGTGACATTAGAAATTACCTTTCTTACTGGTGTCTTGTAACTCTGTTGATTACAAATCCTTGATTGATAATTAATGAGTGCATTATATTAGAGATATAAGTAGCACAACATTTTGGCACCGTTGCCGGGGAGTTGCAAATGGTAGGAAGAATTTTTTAGCTTAGATTGTTTGCATAAATTTTAATGTTTTTAAAAAAGATTGCTTGAGGGAGGAGGATACAACATTTAAGATGTGAGTGAAGATCCACGTGGCCACTAGAGTAGGGTTCTCTGAAGCTAGGTTTCCTTCTTACCTTCTAGATAGAATTAGGATTTCAATTCAGCTAAAATTTCCATTTTATGCATAGATATAGAGATAACAAGGGTAGATTTGTAAGATCCAAAGATTCAAAAACAAACCCCCCCACTAATCCAACGGACATTGGCACAGGAAAAATTCCACCAATAGAAAATTCAAGGGGAGCCAACGAGGCTCCAGAAGGAGAACCTAAAATGGAAGAATCAGTATTGGGACAGGCAGAACGTGAGTCTGCTGAACATTTAGGAGACACAAAAAATCCAGTTTCCGAACCATCCATCAGTAGAATGGTAGAAGAAGAAGGAAATGAAGCTATAGAGACTGAAACCTTTGGGTTTCCAATCTTGGATATTTCTAGAAACATCAGCATGAAGAATATCCCATTATCATTGTTACCCACTTTCAGAGGTATGTCAACTAAAGATCCAGATTTATTTTTATTCGAATTTGACATATTATGTAGAAGCTATAACTACTCAGATGATGCCCAAAAACTTAAGCTTTTTCCTGCTACAATGAAAGACTCCTCCTTAAGATGGTTCATGATCTTAGGAGAAAATACAATCCTTTCTTTGGATCAAATGAAAGACACATTTTTACGAAAATACCAAGACTATTGTAAGGATAATGTTAAAAACAACATTTTTAAAATGCATCAAACAAAATATGAAAGTCCTGAAGACTACTTAGAAAGGTTCTTATACAACTAACCAAAGTCAAAACTATTCACCTCAGACCCAACTGTAGTAAGAATTGTATTCTTGAAAGGTCTTAGGGATGATTGCATAGAAGTTTTAAACTTGTTGAGTTTAGGAGATGTACACCAAAAACCTTTTTCAGAAATTGCAGATTACTGTAGGAGATACTCAAGAAGACAAGCTAAAACAGGAAAAGGACCAAGAGATCCTTTTAGCAGAAATACAAAACAAAGTTCAGGGACTGTCACCAGAACTGAGTTAGGAAACTTATTGGAAAACTTTAAAACAAACATCTTGAGCACAATAAGTAACCAATTAGATACTCTGAAATTGAAAAAGAAACAAGAAGAAGATGCTTTAGCAATATTTTGTCATAGATGCCGAAAGAAGCACAACAACGAGAAATAATGCCCATTAAATGTCATAGAAATTTGTGGTCTGTGTACACTAGAACACCCCACATCTGAGTGTCCAACCTTACTTGAACTACAATCCATATACAGGGGAGGAGGAGTCTCACAAGAACAACCATACCCTTCTAGAAGACCTTGGAGAGCCCAAAATCCCTATACATTTTATGATCCTAATATACAATATGAACAACAACAATGGGGTCCTTCCCCAATGACTTATCCACAATGGACACCTCAACAAACTCAGCCTTGGCAACAAGGTTGGAGGGTATCTATGTATGGAAATCCCTCTTACCCTACATATCCACAGTACCCTACAAAAATTTCCCAATTACTACCTAGATTCAACCCACCACAGATGCAAGCTTTACTCCCACCTCCTATACAACAACAATTTACAACCCCCTTGAATCCTAATCAACAGCAGGAAGTATCTATAAATCCCAATCAACAACCACCAAACCAACCTACCCACAATCCACCAAGACCAACAACAATCCCTACCCAGCCAGTCCCTAACCCCAATAATCGACCCACCCACCCTGTGCAGAATACAAAAGTTCAAACCTTTCCCACCTATGAAATTCAAATACGATTAGGGAAAGTGGTAAACCAATAAGATCCTGCAGTAATAATTCAGGAAGAAAATGATAATCATTTTGAGGAAGAAAACACTCAAACCACCCCTGTAGAAGAAGAGGCCTCTCCTCCTATCCCAATCACTTCTCAGTTTGTACAAGTACCCCAACAAATTAATCTTCCACCTTACCCCGAAAGACTGTTAGTGAAGAAACCCGACCCACCCTTGCAAAGAGATATAGAAGATGAATTACGAAATGTGTGCATAAAAATACCTCTTCTACAAGCTATTAAGGATATCCCTATTTACGCCAAAATTATAAGGTATCTTTGCATTAAGAAACCAGGAAGGAAGAAGAAGGAACCTCCTCTTGTTCAGGTAGTGGGACAATTATCTGAATTTATTTTTGAAATGCCATACAAATATAATGACCCTGGAAACCTAGTTGTCACTGTTGAAATTAATGGTATTTCTCTACCAAACACACTCATTGATTTGGGTGCAACTATCAATGTAATGCCTTTTGGCATTATGAAAAGCTCCAAATAAACCAGTTAAGACCAACCCAAACCATGATCAAGTTGGCAAATAAGTCAGTCATTAGCCCTGCAGGAAGTCTAGATGATGTCATAGTCACTCTAGCTTCTTGGGAATATCCAGTAGACATTTTAGTCATCTATTCTAAATCATCCTCCAAACCAGGACACCCTGTGGTTCTTGGACGCCCTTGTTTGGCCACAATAGATGCCTTTATCAGCTGTCGGTCTGGTGAGATGACTATATCCAATGGCACACATAACCAAAACCTTGTCATTTTCCCTCCTGCCCAACCAACACAAGAAATAACTATTTGGTTAGAAAACCCTTATGGAGAGGAAGATTGCATCAGACCTTTGTTAACAATTGAAAAAGTAAGAGGAATACAAGAACAATCAGATGAACAAGTCTTAAGATTATTTTTGGCTGACACAAATTGCATTGAATACCCAAGGTCTTTTGCAGAATTGTCACATATTTTTAGTTCCGAATTTCAACAAACTTGGCACCCTGATATCACTCAATTATACACTTTATCACCAGCCTCCTCAGATAAGGAAGAAACTACTGAACTTGTTGATATTATCCCAGGAAAACCTTTGTATATCAACTCTAGTTTGGAACTAGAACAAAAGACACAAGTGATTGAAATGCTCCAAAGACAATTTGATGCCTTTGCATAGGATTATGTAGACATGAAAGGCATTCACCCTAACACATGCACACATCATAGCTACACTAATGATCAAATCAGACCAGTCAGACAGCCTTAGCGAAGGATGAATCCATCCCTTAAAGATATTGTAAAAGAGGAATTGCAAAAACTTCTCCGAGCCAATCTCATATACCCCATTTCAGATAGTCAATGGGTATCTCCACTTGTCATAGTTCCCAAGAAAACTGGTAAGTGGAGGATATGTGTAGACTTCTGGGAGTTAAACAAAGCCACCCATAGGGATTGCTTTCCCTTACCATTCATTGATCAGGTGCTGGATACCCTGTCCGGAAAGACGTATTTTTCGTTCTTGGATGGGTTTAGTGGTTACAACCAGATACAAATAGCACCCGAAGACCAAGAGAAGACCACTTTCACCTGCCCTTGGGGCACATATTCTTATAGGGTGGTCCCTTTCGGACTTTTCAATGTCCCAGCCACTTTTCAAAGAGCTTTCCTAGCCATTTTCTCTGACTTGACCAATGATTGTGTGGAAGTCTACATGGATGACTTTACAGTCCATGGACAAGACTTCCAGGAAGCATTGGCCAGTTTAGAAAAAGTCTTGATTAGGTGTAAGGAAACTAACCTTTCCTTAAGTAATGAAAAATAAAAAAATGATGTTCACTGAAGGTATTGCTTTAGGACATCACATTTCTCATTCTGGCATGAGAGTTGATCCGGAAAAAAATTATATCATCACACAAATCAGAATACCTTCCTCACAAAAGGAAGTTCGCATATTTTTAGGACATGTTGGATACTATAGAAGATTCATTCCGAATTTTACAAGTCTAGCTACCCCTTTATTTAAATTATTATCTAAAGAAGATGAATTTAAGTGGGATGATGAATGCCAAATATATTTTGAAATTCTAAAATAGAAATTGTCAACTACCCCTGTATTAAGAGGACCAAATTGGTCCCGTCCTTTTCATATCTATAGCGATGCCTCAGACAAATCCCTTGGGGCAGTCCTTAGACAAAGAGAAAATCAAATTCCCTATGCTATTTACTTCGTCAGTTAAACTCTGTCTCCAGCTGAAGTTAATTATACGGTCACAGAAAAGGAATTTCTATCTGTAGTCCATGCTATCAATAAGTTTATACACTATATTACAGGATATCAAGCTTTTGTACACACTGATCATTCAACCATCCGATTCTTAATGAACAAACCTGTAACAAATCCTAGAGTTACATGATGGCTCCTATTATTACAAGAGTTTAATATCAAAATTATTGATAGACCTGGTAAAGATAATCTTGTGGCTGATTTCTTATCTAGAATGATTCATCTGGGAGATAATGCACCAGTAGAAGATACCTTTCCTGATGAAAATTTATTTTCTATTTCTACATTCACTCCATGGTATGCAGATGTTGCTAACTATCTTGTGATAGGGAAGATGCCTTAGAAATTGTCTCCTAGAGAAAAAAAGAAAGTAATTCAACTAAGTGCAAATTACATGTAGCACGATGATTACCTCTACAAAACAGGACCAGATTTGGTGATCAGGAGATGTGTAAGGGAAGATGAAATTCATGATATTTTACAAGCCTGCTGTTATCGGACTAATCGGTAGGTGCAGACACTAACTGATCTCCCTAGATCCACCTAGATCTAGAACAAAACACACCAGAACATGACACTTTCCTTAAGTTTTAGATATTGAATTTACTAACTAAAGAGGGATGAGTGACATAC
>SNQJ01S0145692.1:8940-24139 GCA_010110895.2 Picea sitchensis | reverse complement strand
TTTCATGCTTAAAGAAGGTTATAGGCGACAAGATCCCAGTTCAAACTATATTTCCAGAACTTGATGAGGAAGGAAAAATCATATTGGAGCCTGAAGCCATCACTGACACAATAATTCGCCAGCTGAGGAATAGATCCATTTCAGAGTATCTCATTAAATGGAGGAAACTGCCGGCTGAAGATTCCACTTGGGAAGATCAGTCTTTTATATAGAAGCATCCAGAGTTATTCAAGCATTGAGGACAATACTTGTCTCAAGGGGAGGGGCATGTTAAGCCCTAACATTGGCTCATTACCCCTTAATTGGGGCATATTATATTAGTAATGTTATTTTATTTATGTCAGTTTTAGGCCATTAGTTGTAATTATACCTCCTAGTCTCCTATATATACCAAGGAGGCATTTTCATTTTGAATCATCTTGTACTTGAACATTTAAGTGGGGTAAAAGGAGGTTTCCCCCTCGAAGAGGCTTATTATCTGAAATTATCTCTTTTTCAAGGCGCTGAGTACTTTTTCTAATGTTTTTCTATGCTATATTGATATTTGGTTCTTAACATAGTTTCATATCAAGTAGGATCTATTATTCTTGTCTTCGTTGGCTTGTGTTCCTTTGCATATATTTGTCCATAAGCCTCGTGACGGAGCTTGGGTTGCATTGGCAAAGTTGGATCTTCGATATTTAAAAGGTATGTTCTAGATCCATTTCTCATTTGATAATTGAAATCTAAGGAAAGAGTAGTTCATTGTCTTGTTTTGTTCTAGTTTCGTAGTGTAGCTAGGGGGATTGATTTGTGTTCGCACTTAACAATTAGCCTGATAACAAAATTGAGCATAGTTTTCTGATTTCAAGCTCGTTAAAAAATGAAACCAGTTGTGAGGATAGTTGTTTCATATCTATAGCAACCTCATTAAAATATGAAACATATCTTATGAGCATAGTTCCTGTTTCTGTGTCAATCTCGTTAAAAAATGAAACAAAAGTCTGGGGATTGAACCTGGATTCTCGAGCATAGTTCTTGTTCCTATGTCAAGCTCATTAAAAAATGAAATAGTTTTTCCCCCTCTTCGATTGATTCAAGTACTTCATTATTTATAGTATTTGAATCTTCTTTTCATCCTCATGTGTCATTGGATGAACCGAATCTTGGGGGGAAATGCTTTCATCCTATGGACTTCATGCTGAAGTTAGAGCCACTAGTTTCTTAATATGGGGGCTAAGTTCCAACCATCCCTGTGTTATGTGTTGGGAAGTCCAAGCATAGTTTTCTATGGCTCAATCTTGTGTAAAACTGAAACCACCTACCTCAAACATAGTTTTCTCTGGTTCGAGCTTGTGTAAAAATGAAACTAGGTCAAAGCATATTTTAGTTTAGTTTTAAGATTGTGTAAAAATAAAATCTATCCCAAGCATAGTTTTGTTTTGTTTTAAGCTTGCGTAAAAATGAAAACAATATTGAGCTTGGTCTTTGTTCTTTCTCATGCTCATAAATCAATGAGAATGTAATCGAGTATACTTTTATCACTTTTTCGGACTCATAAAGGTTATATGAAAAAGGAACCCCCCTGGAGTCTTCTTTAAGCTCTTTTCAGACTCTTTGAATGTGAAAAGATGGTCGAGCGACCTTGTTATTAACACACTTGTAAAATTATTTGAATATAACATATGATGAGTGGTATATTATCACTTTTTCGGTCTCGTTAGATTAATTTATGAAAAATTACCTGTTGGAGTCATCTTTGAGTGTTTTTTAGACTCTCTAAACATGAAAATCCCTCGCGTTTTCTCTCTTTGGACTCGTTAAACAAACAACGAAAGAACCATATGGGACCGAACCACTTTTTTTTAGGGTTTGTTAAACATACTCTAAGAGAATCGTCCAAAGGATGGGCTTACATCAACAAGCATATGTTATCCTCCTCAAGCTTGTGTAAAAATAAAGAGGTACTTGCCAAAAATGGTGGGGGAAAAATTGGGAAAGAAATGTATGTAAACATGTATTCTATGGAAGAGTCACCTTTGAACTTGACACCCTTTCACTTGCTTTGTGTCTAGGTTGGAAAATCCACTTGTCTCTTGATAATACTCCTTTGTAAGATTACAAATCGGTTTGTGGTCCCTGTTGTTGAGTTAGTGTTTCCAAGACAGTTGTCGGTTCGTCAATATGTTTAAAGAGAATTTCAACCCAAAAATCCTTCTATTGCGTCGACCATTTATACAGTCTTTAAGAATTTTATTGTGTTGTCCATCCCCGAGTTAATCCTAAATCACTTTTTACTCTGATCTACCTCAAATATTTTTACCTGTTTCATGTCATTGATAGAGGATACATTAAGGCCTTCCTGTGATGAGTCTTTTCCTATCGAATTCAACTCATTATCCATGAATTAGACTTAGAAACTAATTCATACCTTGGAACTTGCATGCCTCCATGACAAGTTTCCTCCTTTTCGACAGTGGGTTTTCATTATTGACCCTTGATCGAGAGATTCCACCAAGTGTTCGACTTCATCTCATTAATTCACATTCGTTGGATTGTACTAGAGTACCTTGGGAATCATTGACATCAATGGTGATTTCCCTTTCATTCATTAATGATCGGTAATTGGTTTCTACCATGTTTGACTTCAACACATGTATTCATATGGTTAGATTCTTACTATAGAGTGGTGGAGATGAAGACCTTGGATATTTCGTGACAGATTCAGGTTGCATTGGGGTATATTCAGATTGTATTGTTGCATAGATCCACAGTGTATTTTTGGCGGCTTTGTTTATATTTGAGTCATAATGGCATGGATCCACAGCGTATGTTTGGTGGCCATGACCTATATTACTTGGAATGGATCTTTGCATGTCATAATTTATTCTTTGAGTCATTTATATTCTGAGTATGGGATTTCCTACCTCAGTGATGGCATATTATTGTATTGTATTTCCTTTTTTGTTGGTAGGTTTTCGACCGATGTGTTCCATGTTCCCTACACACACTCGACAAAGTATTCCAGCTATCACTCTGTTCTAACTTCATACTTTGGGGGGCTCTCTATTACACATTATTTTCATCACCCTTATGACCATTAATGATGTAAACCTATTTGTTTTCTTTAGAAGGATCAGTGGCCCAAATTCCTAAAGAAAGAAGGGAGAAGAACTTTGCATGGGAGAAGAAATTGTGTTTTCCTTTGTAAAAACCCTATTAAGGAAGGTCGCCATAGGATAAACTATATACAGGGTGTGATGATTCTTTATTGTCTCACCCTGCTCTAAATCTATATTGTGACATCATCATAGGCTTCACTATAGCTAGGGTGCGACGATTTATGTACATGGGAAAAACGAGCATCTTCTCGATGCTTCTAGAAGGAGAAGTTTCTATGGTGAGGTGGCCTTCGAATGGTTTGGATCTTACTCACTTATATGATTAGTTGGATCATCCTAACCTCTTCACCTTATCCTCTTTAGTTTATAAAAGGAAAGGAGCTCTCATGGAGAAATTTACCTAGATTAGATTTCGATTGGAAATTTGGATTGAGATTGTTAGCTTGGTTAGATTGGCTTTGAGATTTTCTTTATCAAGGTAGATTATGAGTATCTCCAGATCCATGGTCTCAAAATACTTGGAGAAATAAGTGTGTGGGAAACAAGGAACTTTTGGAAGGGACCGTACAACATCAAGGCTTTGGTTGTAATCTCTCTTCGTATTATTAAATACATATGCACTTTTCTTTTCTATATGAATCTTATTTGTCCTTATTGTATGATTCCTTGATCACATACATAGTTTCATATCGAGTAGGATCTATTATTATTGTATTCATTGGCTTGTGTTCCTTTGAAGATATTTCTCCATAAGCCTCGTGACGGAGCTTGGATTGCATTGGAGAAGTCAGATCTTTGATATTTAAAAGGTATATTCTAGATCCATTTCTCATTTGATAATTGAAATCTAAGGAAAGCGTAGTGTATTGTATTGTTTTGTTCTAGTTTCGTAATGAAGCTAGGGGGATTGATTTGTGTACGCACTTAACAATTATCTCGATAACAATAAGACCATGCAGGATTATTAGAAAATTTGTAGCTAATTCTTATGAAATTGGGTTGCTAGACAATGTTGGGATATCATTAATATTCAATGTTGAAGACCTGTACCTTTATAGGAGAGATGATGCAGGAGAATCAAATGATCATAAATAAGTTCAGTGGGAAGAAAAAATTCCCACAAAAGAAAAACCTCGGATGGAGAGAATCATAGGACATAGAGTTGGAAAGAAGACCAGGAGGAAGACATATCCTGAATACTTAGTGAAGTGGAAAGATCATACAGTGGAAGATCCAAGTTGGGTCACTGAACCTAATATTTTGAAGCATGGAAAAATAGTACAGGAGCTCATGGAAAGGAGCCCGTGAATCTTTTAGCTAGAGGAGTATGATGCTAGAGCATCTCTTTCAAAGTCAAAGAAGGAAGCATTGAGGTAGGGATATGACATCTCAACATGAGAAAAATTTCAAATCAACACTTAACTCAGAAACAAAACGAGTTGTTGAGATATTTTGGGAACAAATGTTTTTACTATATCTTGTTTTTAAAGTCTTATACAACTGTAAGGAGTTGCAAAGAGAGAGTTGAATCCCTTACATGGTAATAAATGATAGTTATTGTAATAGGACAAAGTAGGTAACCACTAGAAACTGATAGGATAAGTTGCAGAAAGGATAGGGAGGAGCTGGAGGAGACACTCCTTATATAGGTTTATTGTTGTATTATATTAGGAGAGAACATAGACTAGAATAGAGTAGTAGAGTAGATAGGAAGAAAGATGCAATAAAGAACTGTAATACTATGTAATTTATCTCATGAATGAATAGAACATACAAAGTTTTTCCAATTCCTTGGACACTATTCATTATGATGTGTGGTTGAGTGAATGATATATTTTGTATGTGTTTTATTTCATTTTTTTTATGTATGATTGTCTAGGGTTGATCATATGAATTTGTGACGAACTGGATAAGTTTCAATCATCTCTCTTCTAATAAATTGTATGCAAGGAGTGCATCTCGTACACAAGGAGTGTGTTGATAGAGTCTTGAGTTGATTCAGAGAATTTTAGAAGGAAGGATGAGAACTTCAACCAAGTGAAAGGAGTGCATAGATTCAAGGAGCGTCTAAGTGTCAAAGAACCAGAACAGAGAAGCACAAGAGTGTGGGAAGAGTTTCTTCGAAAAAATATTTCAATTTGAGTTTGTTGAGATCCCAAGAATGCAGGGAGTGTGTGGGAGATCAAAATCCTCAAGGGGATCAAGCCCAGAAGAGATAGAAGGGATAAATATTCAAAGGGAGTGAGGATCTGAAGATTTCATGAGTTATCAGTCAAGATCCATCCAGGAGAGAGAGGGATTGTTCCAGATCGCTGGATCTAGACAAAGTGTGTGAGATTTAAGTCTCTTGGTGTGCACAGAAGAGAGGACTATTGAAGTTCCCAAGTCCTACAGTTATTAGGGATCATTCATTGTCAAGAGGAACGATTTGCACAAGATCTACAATTTTGAAGTGGAAGCACTTTGGAGATTTCGTAGACAAGGAGAAGGTGAAATCGTTGAAGAGTTGAAGTAGATCCTGACTGTTGGTCTCTAGGATGTATGTGTCAACATATTGGACACTTTAGGTGAAAACGCTCAGAAGGTGAGTATACAGGAGTTGAAACTACCGAATCCCAAAGAGACAAAGCGATTCATAGTCGTCGATCTGTGGGAGACACATGTCGACAGATCGTCGACTTTGGGTGAAAAAATTCCAGGAGAAAGTGAGTGTGCAGGAGTTGAAACTCCCAAAACCAAATGGAAAAGTGAATCATAGTCGTCCGATTTAGGAGGACACACAACAAAAATCCGTTGTCTTCGGGTGAAAGCACTCTGGGAGGAATGAGTGCACAGGAGTTTGAAACTCTCAAATCCTGAAGAGCTGAAGGTAATCGTAGTCATCGATCTGCGGGAGAAACACATCGACATATTATGAATTCCAGGTGAAATAATTCTGGGGGAAAGTGAAGGAAGGATTTTGAAACTCCCAAAGCCTGAATTTCCGAAACAAATTGCGCCTGTTGATTTGAAAGGGACACTCGTCGACATATCGTGGAAGACTGAGAGAGAGTGCTCTAGAGATAAGGAAGGAAATGAGGTAGATCTCAACCATTGGTCAAGAGGCACTCACCGAGATCACAATATCAATGGCCACTCTTAATTATGGGGAACAAATGCACATAGACTTTAAAAATCTAAGAGTGGGCCACAATCGAAACCATGGTATTGCAAAGAGGACACATGGCGATTGGTAGTGAATTGTGGGGAGAAAAGAAATGTCGTATCAAACCACTCTTGGCCGCTCCCACAATCAATTTTTTATGTGAGGTCATATCCCGAGGTCACATCCAAGAAGGGGCTATTCGATAAGGGTTTATTGCATGAAACTTGATAGTTCAACAGTGCGAAGGGAGAGGTTGCGCGTGTCATAAAACCTGCACCAAAAGGCTGAAAGGGCCTATGTTTAATCAAAAGGTGAGACCCTCAAGGCTTCAAAGAGACCATTTGGCTTGGAGAATTGAATATCCTTGATTGGGAGGTTGCATATATCGAAGGGGTGTAGGGGGTCTTCAATAGACTGAGAGAAAATTAACCCTCAACCTTGGAACAAAGAGAACTCCATCAAGCTCTAGGAATCCTCCATACTCGAGTCAGAATTTAACCCTTCCAACTCCAAGTAAAACTTGTACCATACCTCCTTCACTCTCCACCAGTTGGTTAGGATCTTTATTTGTGATAATAAGGAATTCTCTCCATATTCCTGTCATGTGACAAGAGGCTCAACTATCAATAATCCATCTGGTATCACCCCTAAATCCTCCATTACCGACATTGGATACTAGAGTAACCAAATAAAATTACTTATCAAACTTGGTAGAAAAATACTCCATGGCTGATGTAGTATCTATATCAGTACCCTCTCATTCCTTCCTTTTCTTCTTCTTCTCAGGACACTAAGAAGAAAGGTTCCCCAATTAGTTACAACTGTAACATTTGATTTTACTCAAGTCCCTCCCATAATTTCCTTTCTTCTTTCATTTTTCAGCAAGAGAAACATTCTCTTCAGCTTTGTATTCCTTCTGACCATTGTTGTGAGACCCCATACAAGTCTCCTCCTGAGTGAATTGTTCCCACAACCTGCTCCAAATTGAAAATTTTTCTCAACCCACCACACACTTCACAAATAAATCTCATTCCTTTTTGAAGCATTTTAAGGATATCCTCCCTAACTCCGCTTATGAGATGATCTCTCCTACTGCAACTAACTCTTCCTTAAATTGGGCTATCTGGGTAAGATATGATGAAACATCCTTACCCTTAGCCATCTTCGAGTCATGCATCTTATATTTCAAGACCATATTTCGGTTGGCATTCTTAGCCTTAGATAAATTCTTCAAAGCTTCCCACATCTCATAAGTTGTCTTCTTCTCAGACAGATGTGGAATGAGTGGGTCCTTCACACCATCCATAATGATCCTCTGAGATTTGGCCTCCTTTACCTCATGCAAATCCAAAGAAAAAAGATATCCTATGAGAGCCACAACAACAAAATGAATCTTGTTCTCCTAGAGAACAACTGACATTCGGACCTTCCACTGCAAATAGTTGGAAATTCCATCCAACCTATCCTCAAATAAAATACATGCAGCCATATTCTCTGTCATTGTTCAAATAAAACAACGAAATAGTTTCCCACCCTTCAAACCTTGCCCAAAAATCACACTTCTCAGTGACACTCAGAGCCCAAGATATGATACCATGTAGAAAATAAAAGAAAAAATTATCAAGTACTATGTTTTATAATACACTTAGAAACCTAGAGATAATTGTCTTAAATGAACTCTAATATCATTCAGAAAATACCATAAGAAGAAATACACATTGCTATGAAATTTTTCAGTGGAATAAACACAATGAAAAACAATCACTCAACTATGAAATAAACAAAAAATTAGGAAAGCAATGTGGGGAAACCCAATGAGAGAGAGATCTTTTATTAGCTTTAGGAAATTTGTATTAGCAAAAAATAACAAAACCGAATAGAAGAAAACCACTTACAGCCACAAAAATGCCCCTCCAAATGGTGTCTAGAAAATTGTGCTCAATGATTTGTACATCATGTACGATCCAACTATACCAACACACATAAAAATGTGCCAAAACTATACTATACAGACAACAACAAAAAAAACCCCCCAATAGAAAGAAAAATACGAGCAAATACCTCAGTTTGAGTGCAACAATATTGTCTCACAAGCAACGTCCCTTTCCTCTTATGTATGGATTGTATGAATATGTAGAGTACAACCTCCAAAATAGTAAAAAATTCCAACACAGTTTCACAAAAAAAATCCTTGGGATTTGTGCCCTCTTTCTTCTTGGGAAATGTGCTCGGATTCCTCCCTTTCCTCTTCAAGCTATCTCTCTCTCTCAATATTTTCTCTTGAGTCTTGCAAACTACCCTAGGTATTCTCTTATAATCTGAAAGTGACCCTTCACCTTCTCCAACCCTAAATCTAATGGCCAAGATCTAACGTTTCCTTTACAAGATCAAGGGACATGATTCATTCCCTCCAAAATAAATCACTTTAAAATATTAAAGTACATTTTCACTTTATGACATAAGTGAACTTTATGAGATAAAACCACTTTAATATTAGAAGGTACACTTTATTAAAAAGTCACTTACATAAAAGAACCACTTTATCATAACTTTTTGAAAACAAATTACAAAGTTAAGTGTCTAGTAGTGTAGGTACAAGGTTAATTTTGCATACAATATAAACATACGGAGTACCTCCCGAGCTAAAAATATAACATCACTCTCTCTCTATCTCTTCATCCCAACCCTCACCTCTCTCTCTCTCTCTATCTCTATCTATCTATCTCTATCTCACTCCCCTCCCACTATATCCCCTTGTCTCTCCACCTTCCTCCCTCTCCCTCCCTCGATCCCCTCTTCACAACCCCCATATCTCTTTCCCCCCCATCTTTTACTCTCTCCCTCCCCCCTTTCTCTTTCTCTCTCACTCCCACCTCTCTCTCTATGTGTATATATATATATGCACCTTCCTTTGTAATGTCCTCGACCATCCATACCGGACCACGCTACACTAGAGAACTCTTTATGTTCTCTCTGTGGAACATATTGTAACAAACGCAACATCATACTGAGCTATGCCACATAACTTTTTTGAACTTCATGCAATTAAATTATATACACACGGAGCTCTTGCAGAAAAATATATATATAAAATAACAAACAAATACTTTACGTAAATGCATGAATTCATACTAAAATAAAATTAAACACAGACATGCATCATATACGAGAAATACCCATAAACATACAGACAGTTATAATCATGCATAGGAGAAACCCATAAAAATAAGCACGTAAATAGCAATGCAACATGTAAATTTATACCAAAATTGGCACTTATCTTTGTAAAAATATCACCAACTGCGTGCAGACCATCCATGAACCTCACAAACTTACACCACACTATTCATCACTCTCAATAATGAGTCACCCTCGAGCTCGGACTAAACTCCAGCCAGGTAAAGGGATTCCTAACCAGGCTAAAGGCTCATAGACAACAGGAAAGACTCTGTCTCGAGTGCTCACTCAACTGACAGCCTACATTCCCTCATTCCCCACATTTCTATCCCACCCCAGGAAGTGTTCCCCTTCTCTTCTCAATAGTCCCTCGACTACCCCAGTTCAATTCCAGGGCTTCAACAATAGGTCGGACAGGAAGTCTCAGAGCCCTGCAGTTGTAGTTTATCACCTTTAGGAAATCAATTCCCCAACAATTCTCTCCTCCAGAGAGAAATTTCTCATGAGCCTAACAACCCAGCTCTTGAGTATCCCATAGGCCTGACAACCAACTTCTTCAGTCCAACTCCCAAGCTAAYAGCTACACCAATAGATATGGCTATGGATATGGTTTCAATACAGTGAAATCAATGTCTGAAAGATAACTGACTATGTGAGTAAAAAATGGTCATGGAGTCATGGTTGAATGATGGTTCAATGATGGAAGAGTGTCTCAAAATTAAYTAAGTCCCAACAATATGTATGCATGTCCCCAACTTTACACTTGTCATGTTGAGAGCTACTTTGGCCCACTTGTCCCCAACTTTAGAATTTAGGATAAAATAATTATCCATACTTCATGTTTTAAGAAATATTAATATAATATTCCTTTTTGGATTAAGATCCCTAGCTTATCCATTTTCCTTAAATTTTAGGCCCCTCCCTTTCCCTAAATAGTGGAGTTTAGTCCCCCATCTCTTTTATCATGGTCAGTCTGTGCGCAACGATGTATTTTATATTAAATATGAGACATGTACAAAAACAGGCACACTGGCCTTTAACATCTAGGCTCTTCGACCTAATCAAAACATAAGCACCCTATATTATAATAACTAGCTTACCATCCTATAAAACATATCATATACACAAAGGATCGTTGGCCTCACAACTGTGCACACTTAAGATGATGCGCGCAGTATCCTAGAATGTATACACTTCATCATTTTACTGCAAAGTAAATGTATGCACTATGCCATGAAATGTGCATACAATGATATCAAAACAACTCACCAGCTTAAGTGCATTTTAATTTACATTAGAATTGGGTTCGGCCTGGGGATATTACAATCCCCTCCCCTTATTTATGCACTATCCTCAGTGCATCATGTACCCATATACAACAAAATTTCCAAAATATTCAAAACGATGTGGGTATTCTACCTGCATTGCATCCTCATGCTCCCAAGTAGCGTCCTCAGGACCGTACTAGGTCCATTGGACCTTTACAAGACATATGGTTTGATTCTGGATATGCTTGATTTTTCGGTCCAGAATGTGTACCACATGCACTTGAAAAGCGCCTTCTTTCTCCACCTGAATCACATTCCAATCAATAACATGATTAGCATCAGGTATATATTTCTTTAGAAATCATACATGGAATACATTATGAATAGACATAGATGCAGGAATGAAATCATATAAGCTACTGGACCAATCTTTTCTAGGATTTGAAATGGCCCACGGTAGTGAGCTACCAACTTTGAACAATTTCCCAATTTCAGGAAACTTTTGTTGGCTTTCACTTTCAAAAATACATGGTTACCCACTTTAAATTCCCTGTGAGTTCTACCCTTATCAACATATATTTTCTGTCTGTCTTGGGCAACCTTTAAATTTTTATTTATTTTTATCATTTTCTCCCCCATTTCCCTGAGCAAATCTGGTCCAACCACTTCTCTGTCTGTTGGCTTATCCCAACTTAATGGTGTGTTACACTTTCTTCCATAACATGCCTCAAATGGGCTCATGTTTAGAGATGCTTGGTACCCATTGTTGTAAGCAAACTCTACCAAGTGTAGGTAGTCTTCCAATTTTGATTGTTTATCCATCACATACATCCTCAACATATCTTAAATCACTTGATTCACCCTCTCTTTTTTTCCATATGATTCTGGATGATAAGTTGTACTAAAATTCAAATTTGTTCCAAATCCATTAAATAATCCTTTCCAAAAATTTTAGGTAAATTTTGGATCTCTGTCAGACACAATTGTCTTTGGTATGCCATGTAATCAAGAAATTTATTTCATATAAACATCAACAATGTTTTCTTCCTTGTGATTTATCTTAAATGGAATAAAATGGGCAGCTTTAGTAAGCTTATCCAACACTACCATGAGAGAATCACGTTGCTTGTTTGTTCTAGGAAGTTTGGTGATGAAATCCATTGTTACAACCTCCCATTTCCACTTAGGAATGGGTGATGTCTCTAGAAAACCAGTTGGGTGTCTATGCCCAGCCTTTACTTTTTGACATTCCAAACATCTGGCAATAAAATCAACAACCCCTCTCTTCATGCCTGGCCAATAATATTGGCTCTTGACAATTGCAATAGTTTTAAGATATCCTGGGTGCCCATCATAAGGCACAATATACATTTCTCTTAATATCATATTTTTCAACTCCTGGGAATTTGGTTCATAATTTCTGCCCATGTAACTGAGAATTTCATCATTATCTAGCTTGTAATGTTCAAATTTCTTTTGCAAATTACCTTGCTGTGATTTTCCCACTAATTCCTTGTATTGCAAATTTGATTTGACAACCTCTATAGTTTTGTCTTTCAAATTTTATTGGTATATGATAATGGTTGTAGCATGCAAGCCATGCACTCTTCTACTAAGTGCATCAACCACTTTGTTCTCTTTTCTGTTGATATGATTTATATCAAAGTCATACTCACTTAGAAATTCTAACCATATGCTTTTCCTAGCATTTAGAGTTGGTTGATCAAATAAATATTTTAGACCATTATGGTATGTTCTCAGTTCAAACCTTTTCCCCATGAGATAGCATCTCCATTTCTTCAAGGCATGCACTATGGATACCAACTCCAAATCATGAGTGGCATAGTGTCATTCATTCTCCTTTAACTTCCTTAATTCATAACATATAACAAACCCATTTTGACTGAGGACTCCACCAATTCCTTCTTTACATGCATCTATGCATACAATGAAGTCTTCATTTGGCTCTGCAATCCTTAGTATTGGAGCACTTGTTAATAATTGTTTCAAGTGTTGGAAACTCTTTTCACAATCCAATGTCCACTGAAATTTCACACCCTTTCTTTGCAAGGAAGTGATTGGGTGTGCAATATTTGAGAATCCTTCAATGAATCTCCTATAGTAGCCTGCAAGACCCATGAATGATCTCACCTCTATCACATTCTTTAGCGGTGACCATTCTCTAATGGTTTCTATCTTCTTAGGATCCACTCTTGTCCCATCCTTTTAAATGATATGCCCCAAATAATGAATTTTGTTTTGATAAAATGAGCACTTGCTCAACTTGGCATACAACTGATGCTCCCTTAATACTTGAAACACTATTCTCAAATTGTGTTCATTCTCTTCTTTAGACTTAGAATATACAAGAATGTCATCAAAAAAGACAACGACAAACTTGTATAGATATTCTCGGAAAAAACCATTCATTAAACACACGAAAACAACTGGTGCATTTGACAACCCAAATGGCACCACTGTGAACTCATAATGACCATACCTTGTCCTGAAGGAGGTCTTACTCATATCTTCCTCTTTAATCCTTACCTGATGTTATCTTTATCTAAGATCTATCTTTGAAAATCTCTTGGCATCCTTCAATTGATCAAAGAGATCATCAATCCTTGGCAGAGGATACTTGTTCTTAACAATCACTTTATTCAACTATTTGAAATCAATGCAAAGTATTAATGTTACATCCTTTTTCTTTACAAACAAGACCGAGGCACCCCAAGGTGACACACTTGGGTGTATATACCCCTTCTTCAAAAGTTCTTCAAGCTGCATTTGCAACTCCTTCAACTCTGGTGTATTCATTCTGTAAGGAGTCTTTGACACTGGAGCTGCTCCGGGCATTAAATTTATAGAGAAATCAATATCTCTATTTGGGGATAGTCTTGGTACCTCATTGAACACATCTTCAAATTCTTCCAGGATTGCATGATCTTCCAAATTTGGCACCTTATCTCTAGGTGTCTCTTCCATATGTGTTGCAAATATTTGACACCCTTTCCTATAACATTTCTTCAGTTGCAATGCTGAAATTTCTCTGATGGTTACTGACCTGGGAATTCCCTGCACTTTCCCTTGGTTCTCTTCCTCATCCAAGAAAGTAAATTCTTTGTTATGACATTCTAAGAGAGCATGATGTTTGCCCAACCAATCCATCCCAATTATACAGTCATAGGAACCTAAAGGCAAGATGTTCAAATCTTCCTTGGTGTTTAGTCCATTCATGTCCATGAGGCATGACTTAACCATCTCATTAAATTTTCTTTTGGCTCCTGTAGCCATCTTCACCAACCAATATTTCCCATGCTCGCTTCTTGGCAAATGCAAACTTTCCACCATCTTAGGATCTATATAACTATGACTAGATTCTGAATCAATTAAAATAGCAATGGTTTGGTTGTTGATCATACCTTCCACTTCAATCATGTGTGATTGATACTCTGCTTTCTTGTTATCCAGGGCTTCATAGATCCTTGTTACATTTCTCCCCATGTCCTCCATTGTTTCATCTTTCTGTGCATTGTGAAAATTCCTTCCTTTTTCACCTTTGTGAGGACAATCTCTGAACATATGATCTCATTTACAACCCCAACATTGAATAGGTGGTTGCCTTGGCATTTGACTCACTGTGCCAAACATTCTTGTTTCTTTAGGCCTTTGTTTTCCTTGTGGATTATTTCTGAATAAGGGTGTCTTATATTCCTTCTTCCTCTGATCCATATTGAATTTATTTTTGTCTTCCCAAGATTTTTGAAAAGTTGACCTTGCTTGTTTCTGATCATATAGGCATTTATCTCACCTTATGGTCTCTTCCAATGTCTTGGGATCATCATACTATAATTTTTCACTGATAAATGATGAAAATCCACTCAAATACCTTTGAATTTTGACTATCTCATCCTTGATAAAAGAGACATACTTCAGCAGTTCTAGAAACCTTCTCTCATAATCATCTATGGTCATACTCCCAAGATTGAGTTCAAAGAACTCTTTCATTTTCTTGTCATAGTATCTCTTAGTCAAGTATTTCTTCTCAAAATAATTCTTGAATTCTCTACAAGTAACATTTTTCTCTTTAATGTGTTTCACCTGCACAAGCTGATCCCACCACATGTATGCCTTTCCCTTGAGTTGATAGATGGAAATTCTACTTTCTGCATGAGAAGAATAATTATGTAATTGGAAATACTTTCTCATGCACAACAATCATGTCTCTGCATATTCATCCTTTTTGTGCTCACCGTCAAAATTAGGAGGTTTGATTTTGTTCATTTCTCCTCATAGCTCATCCAACCCAGACCTCTTATGTTTGAAGATTGGTTGTTGTCATTGATGTCAACCCTAGTCATTGGTTTTCGACTGTAAGATTGAAGAAGGTATTTGCACATGAAGGACAATGCACATTCAGATCAAACACCCATGGATGGATAGTATGAATCACATTGTTTCTAGTGGTATGTGGCATGTCACGTGGATCCTCATGGTTGAGGACAAAT
>SNQJ01S0145691.1:25294-38948 GCA_010110895.2 Picea sitchensis | reverse complement strand
TGTATGATAATGTAAAGAATGTAACTATTACTTATCATATAAAGAAAAGGAGGTTTTTACCCTGTATGGGTTTCCTCAGGAAATATATGTCTTTGTGTTTCTCATATATGTGACTGATGCTGAATGTGCCATTGTTTATTTCCCTGCATTTTGTGATCATCATTTAGTGTTTCAGCAAAGAGTTTTAAAGAAGCATAATTGTTTAAGCACGGTAACAACTCTTTCACCCCCCCTCTCAGTTGTCCAACAATACTTCCAGGCACGGAAGCTTTCCACATCTTCTAGCTTGTCAACAAGCTTAGTGCTTGCAGACATCTTTTACTTGGAGCTAGGAAAATGACCAAAAAATGAAAATGCTCATATTTGAATTTTGGACTTACCAGGAGGTGCGCTTGGTTGAGGTGAGTATCCTGGTGGTTAGATTTCACAAAATTCAACTTTTACCCCTTCAAACTTGATCAACGGATTTTTGGACTGGTGCTTCTAGTTTTCTGGTACCTGGTGAAAACTAGGGTTTCACTTTCCAGGAGATCTAGCCACTGAAAAGGTGCGTTGATGATGCCAAAGTGTTCCTTGCGGAAGGGCGCACTTTTCTAGATGGCTTTGGGTCTTAAATTCTTCTTCAATAAAAATCCCTAATTTGCATGTATGGTAACAGTGACGTTTTTCTTCTTCTTGTGAAAGATGCTCTCTTCAGCTTAGCTCTGATACCATGTTAAGGTTTAAGCTATTATTAGGTTTCTTTTCAATTCACTAGATAACCATAGCATAGATAAGATCACTAAGAAATACACAATCACAAGAGACGCGTCATTTATCCTGGGAAACCCTCGTGGCAGAGAAAACCCAGCAAAAACTTCCTTAATATAGATAGCCAATACAATGCCAAGAGAATAAACCAAACAATACAGAAAGTCCTCTCCCAAGAATGTGCCTCTCTCTCTCTCTTCCTTCTCCAATTGCAACTCCAAACTTGAGCTCTGATGAACAAGTGAGTGAGTGAAAAAATGAGACGTTGGCCTCTCTTATTTATACAATCTGGCAGGTGTGAACTGAGGTGTCTTTTCACTAGCAGGGTCGACTTCTCATTCTGCCTATTACAATTAGGGTTTGACCAATCCGCAAAAGGGGATTTGGTCATTTACAATACCCGACATGATCAATCCGCAAAAGGGGATTGATCTAATGAAGAATGCATCAATAATAAATAGAATACTCTATGCAGTTACATTATTTCAACAGTTGGGTCGGGCTTTGCCCAACCTACAACTTGTGCTATAACAGAGCCAACATCAACTATCGAAAAGAATAAGTATCTCAACCACATGGATGAGGCCTACGACCTTATCTGCATGTGTATGTCCCCCGAGTTTTTGTTTTACATTGAAGCTTGTACCACACCAAATGAGATTTGGACAAAGTTGGAGGATCTCTTTGGAAAACAGGACGAAATGAGAGGCCATATGCTCGCGGTAGAGATGAATTCCTTAGATCTGAGGAATTTTGATAACATCCAAGACTTCTTTACGAAGTTCAAGTCCCTTCTTCTTCACCTAAAGGGATGTGATGTTAACAAATAAACTCAACACAATCAATTGATCATTTCTATTTTGTCAAAACTTGGTCCCGATTATGTTGTGTTTGTCTCAATGTTCCATACAATGAGATTCACTTCAAGAGCAACTTGGAAAATGTCAACATTGGATCAATTTATTGAGTCCCTAACGCATGAGCAAGATAAGCTCGTCAAAATGGGGATAATCAAGGGACCCAATGCACATGCACTTGTTGTGCAATCCGAAGACCAAGCAAAAAGGAAAGGGCAAGGCGCATTCTGAACACAAGAAGGAAGGTAATCCTAAACCCTTTGATGACTCCTCCGACTCCAAAGGTGGAAAGGAAAAGAAAGGGAAGTCTAAATTTGGTTACTATAATTGCGACTATCATCCCGAACGAGCATGCATGAAGAAACAAATTGATCTCATGGCACAGATACTTCAGAAGAACAACCTTGGGGAACACATTCCTGAAGCTACCAAGAAGAAACTAGGAGACCAATTGCCAAACAAGAGAGGTAATTCTCATGTTTTCATTGTTATTCATTCCTTTCTCAATGCATGGATCTTGGATTTAGGCACATCCCATCGTTTGGCAGCCTTAGAAAATGATTTATATTCTATCACTACATGCACGGGTCCTCCCATCCAACATGGAATCTTTTAGAACATCTTGCATCTTCCAAAAATTTATGTGAATCTACTATGTTTATCAGATAGCACATTTTGTCACAGGAAAAAGGGTGGAGTTCACACCTAATTCTGTAACCATATATGACATGCATGATAACTCAAAGATTGTTGTTGGTGAGGTAAATCACCAGTATCGTTTGTATACATTCAATAAGTATCATGCTAAATTTGTTATAATGATAGTAGATTATGGCACGAGAGATTTTGTCATCTAAACTTCAAATACATGCAACAACTTAGCCAACATAGAATGGTCACAGGGTTGCCCAACATACATTTTTCCAAAGGAGTTTATCAAGGATGTGTTCTTGGAAAACATCATCTCCTTTGGAACTCATCCAAAGTGATGTAATGGGACCCGTTGCCACCTTATACACACCTGGGAGACGTGGAAGAAATCTTCAATCCACTCGATGTGTCCTTGGGGGCAAGTGAGAGTTAAGGTGTTGTCACCTAATCCGCAACTCCTACGTCTAGGCCAACTCCTAGTGAAGACAAGGGGGGTAGTCCCTAACAAATATAATAAGGCTTGAAATTAATCTAAGTACAAAAATTGAATCTAGGAGTTTAAACTTTCATTAACCAACATAAAGCAAAAACATACACAGGTCAATTATTCACCACACAATACATAAAACATATACTTGCATAAAAGGATACTTGAGACACAATTGTTAGATGCAAGTAAAATCAAATTTGCTTCAAAGTAAATGACTGAAAATAAAAGTGTGAAGCATGTGGCTTTCCCAATATGTAAATGAGACCAATGCCTTAAAAGTATTCATGGGCAATGTAGATCGTGTGTTTTATTAAGGTTTATTGATGGTAGGTTAATGAGATAAATTTTAATTGCATGGAAAATAAAGTGTTTATCTAAACTAGATTTGGGCCTTTAGAAAAGGTCATAAAGTGGAGGTTGAGCTTGTCGAATATCCAACAAGGAGGTCCCTTTGATGTTGCACATAAACTCACAAAAATGTGGGAGATCTGACAAGAAGAACCTAGATCTCAAAGTTCCCGTCAGATATCTTACAAAGACTCTCTTACGTTTCCACTAAATAAAAGTTTCCTTTAGGATTTCCCTAATTAATATATCACCACTGACTAGCCCAATGTGTGAAACTTACTCCCAGAAGATCGAGACAAGCTCGCAATTGGAAGGCTCAGGAACCGCACTGGGAGTCGGGGGGAGTTGTTTATTTTAAACAAGAAAGCAAAGTACTGAAAGGAAAAAAAAAATCTAATTACTAAAGTCTTAACTGACCAGCCTCTTGCGAGGCGCTGATGAGACTGTTTATTTCCAACTTTGAAAATTGCATAAAAGGAAATCTAAACTAACAATTAGTATTCAACTTTTGCGAAATTGAAATCTAATCTAGATTCTGATTTATTTTAATTTTAAAGTTTATGTGAGATTGTAGTGCTTTGTGATGAATTGAAAGATTACTTTTAGCCTATCCTTAGTTGTAAAAATTGAATCTAAGATAAAACTGCAAAATTGAGACAATCACCAAAAACATCGTTCCCCTAGGGGGATGAAGAGTGGGAGCTTGTAGCCCCACTAATGTTATTAAATAAATTACACAACTCTTTATTGGAGTGACTTGTGACCATTCATTAGGGGCGTCACAAGTTTTTACAATGTTTTACAAGTATTTATTAAATAAAGGGGTGCCCTGGGGGGTCCCGGATGCTCCAAATCCTCCCAAAACGGACATAATTCCCTCTTATTTATTTTCCAACCTGCACAAAATAGCAAGCAAACAAAGACAGAAGATAGCCAAAAACACTTTGGAAATGTCTTTGGTTATTAGTAGGAAAACCCCAAAATTGACTAAGTAAAACTATTGTAAAATGAACAAAAATGAACTAATAAGAGTAAGCTAAAGAGTTTGTCTCCTTAGGGTCTTTGTTTGTTATTTTAAAACAGCAATATAAAGGCACTCTAATTGTCAAATATGAAAGTGAAATCTTTAGGAAAAGAACTACCCTTTAACTTCTAAAAAATTTGAAAGAACAACATGCTAAAAGGAGACTTTTCCTATGCTAGATTTAAGCATTAGATAAAACTTGAAAGTACAAACTTGGATCTAGTTTATCTTATGCATGTACACTTAGATATTCAGAATTTGAAATAAAGATAGATCTAAGATACTTGCATTTGCAACAAAGTAACCAAAATTTAGATTTTCTTTTGAGAAAAATAGAAGGAACAAACTTGTAGCCTTGGAACCCTTTAGATGAGTCTTTAGATGAGTCAAGGAGGGACTAAGTCTTGAGATCCTTGAAGTTGTGAAGAGACAAGCAAGTTTCATCACAACTCCAAGCTATGAGACCATGTAAGTTTTAAAATCTTGCAAATAAACGTGTTAACAAAATTGGTGTCACCTACACAAGAAACTTGAAAAGTATATTAGTTAACCGAAACATGCATACACATCAAAGTCTCTAAATATAAATGAACAATAGGATTAACAACAAGCTAGATAAATCCTATCCTACTAGATGATAGCATCATTTCAAATGCCAAGATAACAAATCCAAAGAAGAAATTAGGCAAATATTACCTCATAGATTAAGCACAAATTGACATCAAGCATCCACACACATGTATAACACACCTTCTTGACCTCCAAAGTCTCTTTATTTCAAATGAAAAGTATTACAATAGTGTACAACCACAAGCATAGCTCCCAAACTCCAACTAGTTTGCAATGGGAGGCAATGCTTGTATAAATAGCAAAGGGGTGAAGATGCCCATGAGGAAGGCGCACCACTTGGAGAAGAGAGCACGCCACATGTGAGAGGGAGAGTAGACAAGTGGTGGTTCATAGGCTTCCACCTATCCCACAACCCTTTGGATGCCAAGTGTGAGCAATAGGAAGAGGGGGAGGGCGCCACCTCTCAAGAGGTAGGCATCCCTCTCTTGAAATGTGCCACCTCTCCTCAAGAGGTGTGCACCTCTTCCTAAAGGAAGCGTCTAACTCAACCATGTCTCCTCCAATTATAACCAACAACCCACTACATGTATCTTATTACTGCCACATGGCCCCTTGGGCTTTATTCCCTTTAAAATATGTTTCCCAAAATTTAGCATTTGTTGATTTTTTTTATTTTTTTTATTTGACTTTTTTGGGTTTTTTGAGTAAAATTGATTTTTAAGTGATTAAAATCACTAATTTCACTCAACCAAGTGGGTACTTATGTAATGTGGGTGCTCTATGTCAAAAAATGAGCAACCCCAAGGCATAGGAAAACTCCTAGCACCATTTTTTTATTACAACTTTATTTTTTAAATAAAAATTCTCGTTTTGCGGAAAAGTTTTAATTAATTGAAAAAATTAAAAAAAAATCCTGAGGGGGACTTAACACATTTCCATAAGACTTTAGGAGTATTTTTAGCATGGTAATAAACATTAGACACTAGGCTTAGATCCATGCTAGACCCTAACCATGAGTATATACTCCAGCGTTGGAAAATTGAGTGAAAAAACTCAGAAATTATAAATTTCTTTTAAACAACAAAATATAATTAATAAGTAAAAAAAAAAATTCAAGAGTAGCAACTCATGCCTAAGTCGAAGGTGGCTAAGACCTCTTACAATTTCATCATGCAACATCTATTATTACAATTTGTATGGAAAATGTGAAAAAGGTTGGTCTTAATGACTGGCTGAACTTCTGAACTCTGAATATTGAACATGAAAATGTTCAATCTTTGGTGGTTCGCTAGAAGTCCATCATAGTGCAACTTGGTGGATAACATTGGCTCCATATGGGGACGTGTGCTTGATCTTTAAGAAAAAATGAGAGTATGTGAGAATCCAGAATTTGTCCCTACATCACAAACATCTCGTCAAAAACAACATCAATGACACATGTATATGAAGATCAAGTGTAAATTGAAATTTTACAATTATTATACATGTAAATAAAAAATATAATACAAAAATGAATATGAACTACTATACATTATAAAAGAAGAAAATGAACATAAATGAAATTTAAAATGTGGAGTAAATGGTCAAAGATATGTTACAAAGGATGCCCCATGGAATCTCAACAGCATCACTAAAGAAAGCCTGAAAATTTGTTTGCTCACTAGTAGTTTTGACCTTTTCATTATCCAACTGGCTGAAGTAGAAGACATATGTAACAGCCATGTCATGGATGAAATAAGACCTCAGATGTCTGAAAAATCCATGTCCGGGATGACTCGTTGAATATCATTTTCCAAGTTTTATCAACTTGGTTCTTTTCTTGGGATCAGACCACCCAAGAAACATGTGCATTTCTTTATTCAACCAAACATTGGAGTCTGGAAGGCCTTGTAAAATTTTGATGAATCTTTGCATTGGAATGTCATGGTGGAAGCCCAACCACTGCTCCTAATGATCTGGCATTAATAAACTGGAGTTGTCTTCCATTTTCCCATTATCTATTATTAAGTCATCTGACGGTTGAAAGACTGGAACTGTTAAAACATATGCTTCATTTATCATTTCAAGTTTATCACAATTGTCAAGGGTCTTCTCTGAGGAGATGGATTCCTCAGGAGGAGGGTGGGGATCTGAATTATCTGGATACTCAATCATTTCAAACTCAAAATCATTGTTTACCTCATGACCAGTTAATGACTCATCTATAGGCTCTTCCGGAATTTTCAGGCGAAATTCATCTTCTTGTTCACTATGAAGCTCTGGCTCTATAGGGTCTAAATACTTAATACAAGCTTTTGCCTCTGCAAGGCGGGCCTTCATGGCCTTCAACTATTTTGCATAGATAAATTATATGGCCTGAATGACTTCTTCAAACTTTTGATTAGAATTTGGTGAAGCAACATTCTTAACATCTAAATTGATTGTTTTCATATTTGGAGGTTTCTTCTCCTTCCATTTTTCCATAAAAGCATCAATCAACTCATTGTAAGTTCTAACCTGTTTATCCTTAAGTTTTGTAAACCAATCAAGATCATCATCATCAAAAATAAGATAAACAATTTCATTCTCACATTTTCATATAAGGCATTGCAACACCATTTATTAAAGCAAAGGGAAACCTTTTTAACATGACGTATAGCATCAACAATATTATTACTTTGAAAACAAGACAAATTTTTAATTGTTTTTTTTTTCTGGAATCACATGTGGATAACCTCTTATTGCAGAAAAATCAATAGGTTTATAAAGATCATCCATTTCTAAACTAGATTTATTAAAAAAACAAAAAGTCTAACAGAAATGGATTGGGACCCAAAAATTAATAAGGATCCTACGAGAAGAGAGCTTGGATAACTTCCTCCAAAAACACCTTCAGGTTCAAGGATGAAGTTAAGCAAACTGTGAGTTCCTCCTTGCAGAATACTTTGTCAAATTATTTTGAAGTGGAGTCGTCAGATGATCAAGTTTATTCTAAACAAACAAGAAGCATCAAACAAAGCAAAAGCAAAAAGGAAAACAAAAAGTCGTACTCCGGGAATAGAAAGATTTATCCCCGGCAATAGCGCCAAAATGTTGTTGTCTTATACACACCTGGGAGACGTGGAAGAAATATTCAATCCACTTGGTGTGTCCTTGGGAGAAAGAGAGAGTTAAGGTGTTGTCACATAATCCTCAACTCCTCTGTCTAGGCCAACTCCTAGCGAAGCCAAGGGGGGTAGTCCCTAACAAATATACTAAGGTTTGAAATTAATCTAAGTACAAAAATTGAATCTAGGAGTTTAAACTTTCATTAATCAACATAAAGCAAAAGCATACACAGATCAATTATTCACCACACAAAACATAAAACATATACTTGCATAAAAGGATACTTGAGACACAATTGTTAGATGCAAATAAATCAAATTTGTTTCAAAGTAAATGACCGAAAATAAAAGTGTGAAGCATATGGTTTTTCCAATATGTAAATGAGACCATTGCCTTAAAATTATTCGTGAGCAATGTAGATCATGTGTTTTATTAAGGTTTATTGATGGTAGGTTAATGAGATAAATTTTAATTGCATGGAAAATAAAGTGTTTGTCTAAACTAGAAAAGGTCCCTAAAGTGGAGGTTGAGCTTGTCGAATATCCAACAGGGAGGTCCCTTTGATTTTGCACACAAGCTTAAGAAAATGTGGGAGATCTGACAGGGAGAACCTAGATCTCAAAGTTCCCTCCAGATATCTTACCCAGAATCTCTTACATTTTCATTAAAGCAAAGTTCCCTTAGGATTTCCCTAATTAATCTATCACTAATGACCAGCCCAACGTGTATGAAACTTACTCCCAGAAGATCGAGACAAGCTCGCAACTTGAAGGGTCAGGAACCGCACTGGGAGCTGAGGGGAGTTGTTTATTTTAAACAAGAAAGCAAAGTACTGAAAGGAAAATGTTTTTCTAATTATTAAAGTATTCACTGACCAACCTCTTGCGAGGAGTTGATGAAACTGTTTATTTCCAACTTTGAAATTGCATAAAAGGAAATATAAACTAGCAATTAGTATTCTACTTTTGCAAAATTGAAATCTAATCAAGATTGTGATTTATTTTAATTTTAAAGTTTATGTGAGATTGTAATGCTTTGTGATGAATTGAAAGATTACTTTTAGCTTATTTTTAGTTGTGAAAATTGAATCTAAGCTAAAACTACAAAATTGAGACAATCACCAAAAAACATCGTTCTCCTAAAGGGGATGAAGAGTGAATGCTTGTAGCCCCACTGATTTTATTAAAGAAATTACACAACTCTTTATTGGAGATGACTTGTGACCATTCATTAGGGGGTCAGAATTATTTACAATGTTTTACAAGTATTTATTCAAGAAAATGGTGCCCCCGGGGGTCCTAGATACTCCAAATTCATCCAAAACGGACAGAATTTCCTCTGATCTGTTCACCAACCTGTACAAAACAGAAAGCAAACAAAGAAAAAATATGGCTAAAAACACTTTGGAAGTGTCTTTGGTTATTAGTAGGAAAGCCCCAAAATTGACTAAGTAAAACTATTGTAAAATGAGCAAAAATGAACTAAGAAGAGCAAGCTAAAGAGTTTGTCTCCTTAGGGTCTTTGCATACTATTTTAAAACAGCAATATAAAGGCACTCTAATTGCCAAATATGAAAGTGAAAGCTTTAAGAAAAGAACTACCCTTTAACTTCTAAAAAAATTGAAAGAAAAACATGCTAAAATGAGACTTTTCCTATGTTAAATCTAAGCATTAGATGAAACTTGAAAGTACAAACTTGGATCTAGTTTATCTTATGCATGTACATTTAGATATTCAGAATTTGAAATAAAGATAGATCTAAGATACTTGCATTTGCAACAAAGTAACCAAAATTTAGATTTTCTTTTGAGAAAGAGAGAAGGAACAAACTTGTAGCCTTGGAACCCTTGGGAAATGGAGTCTTTAGATGAGTCAAGGAGAGACTAAATCTTTAGATCCTTGAAGTTGTGAAGAGACAAGCAAGTTTCATTACAACTCCAAGCTATGAGACCATGTAAGCTTTAAAATATTGCAAATAAACTTGTTAACAAAATTGGTGTCACCTACACAAGAAACTTGAAGAGTATGTTAGTTAACCAAAACATGCATACACATCAAAGTTTCTAAATATAAATGAACAATAGGATTAACAACAAACTAGATAAATCATATCCTACTAGATAATAGCATCATTTCAAAAGCCAAGATAACAAATCCAAAGAAGAAATTAGGCAAATATTACCACATAGATTAAGCACAAATTGACATCAAACATCCACACACATGTATAACACACTTTCTTGACCTCCAAAGTCTCTTTATTCCAAATGAAAAGTATTACAATAGTGTACAACCACAAGCACGACTCCCAAACACCAACTAGTTTGCAATGGGAGGCAATGCTTGTATAAATAGCAAAGAGGTGAAGATGCCCATGAGGGAGGGCGCACCACTTTGAGAAGAGAGCACGCCACATGTGAGAGGGAGAGTAGACAAGTGGTGGTTCATAGGCTGCCACCTATCCCACAACCCTTTGGATTCCAAGTGTGAGCAATAGGAAGAGGGGGAGGGCGCCACCTCTCAAGAGGTAGGCAACCCTCTCTTGAAATGGGAAATTCATTTTCTTGTTCACTATGAAGCTTTGGCTCTATAGGGTCTGAATACTTAATACAAGCTTTTGCCTCTGCAAGGCGGGCCTTCATGGCCTTTAACTGTTTCACATAGATAAATTATATGGCCCGAATGACTTCTTCAAACTTTTGATTAGAATCTGGTGAAGCATCATTCTTAACATTTGAATTCACTGTTTTCAACTCATTGTAAGTTCTATTTGTTTAATCTTAAGCTCTGTAAACCAATCAAGATCATCATCATCAAAAGATAAGATAAACAATTTCATTCCCACATCTTCATATAAGGCATTGCATCACCATTTATTAAAGCAAAGGGAAACCTTCTTGACATGACGTCTAGCATCAACAATATTATTACTTTGAAAACAAGGAAAAATTTTAATTGTTTTTTTCTGGAATCACATGTGGATAACCACTTATTGCAGAAAAATCAGTAGGTTTATAAAGATCATCCATTTCTAAACTAGATTTATTAAAAAAGAAAAAAGTCTAACAGAAATGGACTGGGACCCAAAAATTAATAAGGATCCTACGAGAAGAGATCTTGGATAACTTCCTCCAAAAACATCTCCAGGTTCAAGGATGAAGCTAAGCAAACCATGAGTTCCTCCTTACAAAATAATTTGTCCAATTATTTTTAAGAGTCGTCAGATGATCAAGTTTATTCTAAACAAACAAGAAGCATCAAACAAAGCAAAAGAAAAAAAGAAAACAAAAAGTCGTACTTCGAGAATAGAAAGATTTATCCTCGGAAACGGCGCCAAAATGTTGTCACCTTATACACAGCTCAGAGACGTGGAAGAAATCTTCAATCCACTCAGTGTGTCCTTGGGAGAAAGTGAGAGTTAAGGTGTTGTCACCTAATCCTCAACTCCTCCGTCTAGGCCAACTCCTAGCGAAGACAAGGGGGGTAGTCTCTAACAAATATACTAAGGTTTGAAATTAATCTAAGTACAAAAATTGAATTTGGGAGTTTAAACTTTCATTAACCAACATAAAGCAAAAGCATACATAGGTCAATTATTCACCACACGAAACATAAAACATATACTTGCATAAAAGGATACTTGAGACACAATTGTTAGACGCAAATAAATCAAATTTGCTTCAAAGTAAATGACCAAATCATTGTAATTGACCAAATCCCCTTTTGCGGATTGGTCAAACCCTAATTTTAATAGGCTAAATGAAAAGTCGGCCCTGGAATATATTAAAGTGGTTATAACTACCCGGAATGAGAAGTCGGCCCAGCCAAAATATATTAAAGTGGTTATAACCACCCAGAATGAGAAGTCGGCCCTGCCAGTGAAAATACACATGTTCAGCACCTGCCAGATTGTATAAATAAGAGAGGCCAATGCCTCATTTGGACACACTCTCAGCTCACTCATCTAGTGCGCAAGTATTGAAGGAAGTTGTAGTTACCAATTGTCGGAGGAAGGAAGAGAGAGAGAGAGGCGCATCCTTGGGAGAGGAACTTATGTGTTGTTTGGTTCATTGTATTAGCTATCTATATTAAGGAAGTTTTGTTGGGTTTTCTTCCCCTTGAGGGTTTCCCAAAATAAACGCTTGTGTACTCTTGTGATTGTGTTTCTCTCAGTGATCCTATCTATGCTATTGTTATCTAATAAATTGAAAGTAACCTAATAATAGCAGAAACTTTAACATGGTATCAGAGCTAAGTTGAAGAGAGCATCTTTCACAGGAAAAAGAAAAACGTCATTGTTGTCGTACAAGAAAATTAGGGCTTTTTATTGAAGAAGAATTTCAGCCCCAAATCCATCTAGAAAGGTGTGCCCTACCTCAAGGAAGATTTTGGCATCTTCATCACACATTTTCAGTGGCTAGATCTCCCGGAAAAAAAACCCTAGTTTTCACAAAGTACCAAAAGTACCAAAAAACCAGAGTACCAGAAGTACCAAAAAACCAAAGTACCAGAAGTACCAGAGTACCAAAAGTACCAAAAAACCAGAAGCACTAGTCCATAAATCCGCAGATCAAGTTTGGAGGGGTAAAAGTTGGATTTTCTGAAATCTAAACACACCAGGCTACTCGCCTCAGTCCAGCGCATCTTTTGGTGAGTTCAGTTTTCAAATCCAAGAAATTTGATTTTTTTATTATTTTTATAGCCCGGAGGGCTAGGGTTTCTACTGCAAGAAATAATGGCTACTAGCATGAGGGTATAAGACATGCTGGAAGGATCTAGAAACTTCAGATCTTGGAAGCATAGGTTGCAGATGATTCTAGACGAGAATGATCTCCTAGAACATGTTACAATGGGTGTACCAGAACTAGATGAAGAAGAGAAAAAGACCAAGCATAATAAGAATGAAAAGAAAGCAAAGAGGATCGTGTCAGATTCAGTGAAGGATCACTTGATCCCTCATATATTCGAACTACAGACAGCAAGGCAAATGAATGAAGCACTCAGCAGGTTATATGAAAGCAAAGACATCAACCGAAATCTTACCTTGAGAAATCAACTTCGTAATATGAAGATGGAAAACTCAGAATCTGTTACATCCTACCTTATGAGAGTTTCTCAGATCAGAGATCAGCTTGCAGCTATTGGAGATGTCATTAGTGACAAAGAGATTGTAACCACAACCCTAAATGGGTTTCCAACATTTTGGATTCCTTTTGTACAAGGAGTGTGTGCAAGAAGCAAGTTACCCAATGTTTGATAAGTTATGGGAAGATTGCACACACGAAGAATCTAGACTTGCAGACCAACATAAGAGATTAATTGTCGATGAAGAGGAAGCTCTTACAGCTCAAAAGAACAAAAGAAGTTCCTTCAGGAAGAACAATAAAAAGCTAACTCCGTAAGAGTTCCAGACAAGAAGAAAGATGTTTCAAAGATCAAATGCTACAACTGTCAAAAGTTGGGACACTTTTCCTATGACTGTCCTCAAGGAAAAGGAAAAAGAAAGTATCAAGCACATGTGGCAGAAGAAGAGGAATCTCCTCCCTCAAAGAAAACTTTAGCAGAAATTAAGGATTATGTACTTTAATTTGAAAATAGTTGATCTGAAGAAAGATAGCAAATGGTGGAGTCCATAGAGCCTCCCCACACAAAAACAAAAGATAAGTATTCATGTTTATTTTTAGTATCTTGTTTACTTTAATACCTTCTCATTACAAGTTAGTTTTTTGTGAGAATGTTAATTAACCTCATTTTATTTTAGTGTCTATGCAGACTTGTGAAGGAAGTATCAAAGAAGAGGATGAAGAAAGAGATAAAATATTTATTTCATGTATGATCACTCATGAGAGTGACAAAGAAAGCATATTGTAAGTAAGT
>SNQJ01S0145691.1:0-20028 GCA_010110895.2 Picea sitchensis | reverse complement strand
AGAGCTATCACTCGTCGCTTGTCTGAAGCAACGATCAAAAGTAAGAGATACACTACGAAATGAGGTCAACACTCTTATAGTGTTGTGATCGAACATTCCTCCATGGCAACCTAGAACTAACACATGAGGTTTCTCCTAGAGGAGGTGTTAGTTGTATCAGGAAAATGATTACATTAAGTATTTACCTCTATATGCTCACATGTTATCAGGTATAATACTTTACAAAGACTTCTATCTCAACTATAGTGGTTACTTGTAAAGGGGTAGTCATCAACTTGTCATGTGTACCTTTGAATCTTATCAACTTGATTAATCAAACCTGGAGCCTCGTCCTCAAGAATGAGTGTGTTTTTTCTTACAAGTCTCCTTCACTCAAAATGACGAGTGCTTTCTTCAACCTGTCTTATGTACTAAGACAATATGCTATCTTGACAGAAGGTTGGGTTAGAGTATAAACTCTATGATCTCAACTTTTAATCCATCTAATACCTTGACTCAGAATTTGATCAAAGGTTAGAATGATGGTCATAGCTACAACATGCAATACTGATCAAAATAATGTCATAACAAATAGATGCATATCAAAATAATCACACCTGGGTTGCATCATTCCTCTGAATGTGTTGGATCTTGAGATCCTTTTGGATCTATGGAAAGAGATCCCTTCTTCTGCAAATAACCTTTAAAGCTTAATCATTTAAACATGTGTGAGTACATACCTCTAACGACATTTGTTGGTAGAGGCACCATCTGGTAGCAGCGGTAATGATCACCAACTCTTAAGAACTTCAAGGGTGACTGCAACTGGTACTACGGCTGCAACTGCAACAACAATTGATATTGCAACTAGTTCTGAGACTACAACTGCAACTTAGGGTTTTATGAGGAAACCCTAATTTTTCAAACTTCAAGTTTTGGAATTCTAATCCAGGGGATAGATGCGTTGAGCTGAGGCGAGTAAGCTGGTGCAGTCAGATTTCTGAAAATCCAACTTTTACCCCTTCAAACTTGATCAACGGATTTCTAGTCTGGTGCTTCTGGTTTTCTGGTACCTCTGGTACTCTGGTGCTTCTGGTTTTCTGGTACCTCTGGTACTCTGGTACTTCTGGTAGTCTGGTTTTCTGGTACTTCTGGTACTTTGTGAAATTAGGGTTTCACTTTCTAGGAGATCTAGCCACTGAAAAGTTGCATTGAGGATGCTAAAGTGATCCTTGAGGAAGGGCGCACTTTTCTAGATGGTTTTGGGGTTGAAATACTTCATCTACAAAAAGCCCTAATTTGCATGTACAGCGATAGTGACGTTTTTCACTTTCTCTTGTGAAAGATATTCTCTTCAAATTAGCTTTGATACCATGTTAAGGTTTAAGTTATTATTAGAGTTCTTTGCATTTCACTAGATAAGAATAGCATAAGATAGGATCACTGAGAAATACACAATCACAAGAGACGCATCATTTATCCTGGGAAACCCTCATGGGAGAGTAAACGCAGCAAAACTTCATTTTTATAGATAGCCAATACAATGCCAAGAGATAACTCAAACAAATACAGAAATTCCTCTTCCAAGAATGTCTCTCTCTCTCTCTCTCTCTCTTCTCCAACTGCAGCTCTGAAACTTGCTTCTCAATGAACAAGTGAGTGTGTGTTTAAGTGAGGCACTAGCTTCCTTATTTATACAACTCTGGCATGTGTGGAGGTGTCTTTTCACTGGTAGGGCCGACTTATCAATCTGGATGGTTATAACCACCTTTAATATTTTGGGGCCTCTTTAATATATTCTGGGGCCGACTTCTTATTCTACCTATTACAATTACGTTTTGACCAATCCACAAAAGGGGATTTGGTCTTTTACAATAGCCGACATGATCAATCCGCAAGAGGGGATTGATCTAATGAATAATACAACAATAATAATTAGAATACACTTTGCAGGTACATTATTTCAACATATTGATGGTAGGTTAATGAGATAAATTGTAATTGCATGGAAAATAAAGTGTTTGTCTAAACTAGATTTGGCCCTTTAGAAAAGGTCCCTAAAGTGGAGGTTGAGCTTGTCGAATATCCAACAGGGAGGTCCCTTTGATTTTTCACACAAGCTCGAGAAAATGTGGGAGATCTAACAGGGAGAACCTAGATCTTAAAGTTCTTGTCAGATATCTTACACAGACTCTCTTACGTTTCCACTAAAGCAAATTTCCCTTTATGATTTCCCTAATTAATCTATCACCACTAACCAACCCAGCGTGTATGAAACTTACTCCCAGAAGATCGAGACAAGCTCGCAACTAGAAGGGTCAGGAACCGCACTGGGAGCTGAGGGGAATTGTTTATTTTAAACAAGAAAGCAAAGTACCGAAAGGGAAATGTTTTTCTAATTACTAAAGTATTCACTGACCAGCCTCTTGTGAGGAGATGAGAAGAATGTTTATTTCCAACTTTGAAATTGCATAAAAGGAAATCTAAATTAGCAATTAGTATTCTACTTTTGCGAAATTGAACTCTAATCTAGATTGTGATTTATTTTAAGTTTAAATTTTATGTGAGATTGTAGTGCTTTGTGATGAATTGAAAGATTACTTTTATCTTATCCTTAGTTGTAAAAATTGAATCTAAGTTAAAACTACAAAATTGAGACAATCACCAAAAAACATTGTTCCCCTAGGGGGGATGAAGAGTGGGAGCTTGTAGCCCCACTGATTTTATTAAAGAAATTACACAACTCTTTCTTGGAGTGACTTGTGACCATTCATTAGGGGGGTCACAAGTCTTTACAATGTTTTACAAGTATTTATTGAAGAAAGGGGTTACCCCGGGGGTCCCAGATGCTCCAAATCCATCGAAAACGGACAGAATTTCCTCTTATATGTTCGCCAACCTGCACAAAAACAACAAGAAAACAAAGACAAAAAATGGCCAAAAACACTTTGGAAGTGTCTTTGGTTATTAGTAGGAAAGCCCCAAAATTAACTAAGTAAAACTATTGTAAAATGAGCAAAAATGAACTAAGAAGAGCAAGCTAAAGAGTTTGTCTCATTAGGGTTTTTGTTTGTTGTTTTAAAACAACAATATAAAGGAACTCTAATTTCCAAATATGAAAGTTAAAGATTTAAGAAAAGAACTATCCTTTAACTTCTAAAAATTTTGAAAGAAAAGCACGCTAAAATGAGACTTTTCCTATGCTACATCTTGTTGGTTTTTATTCATATGAGATATAAGAGATATTCGATATAATGATGTGTGTTCCATATATAGGGAACATAAGGTGACCATCCATGAAAGGATGCATCCCTTGAATAATCAATAACTATTTATTATTATCATTTACTTATTATATAATATATTTAATAATCAATAATAATTATATTATTAATTATTATCTTTAGTAGAATGTCTTCCTGATGTCCAAACATGGTACTCCCTCAATGGGGAGACATTCTACAATATCACTCTTGTCTTTGAAGTATATACAAACTTCCGCTAGACTCATGACACTTGTCTGTTGGTCTTGGGAGACATCTCTCTCCCCACCAGACCAAGGAAAACTCATGCAGCGGCTCTCCCTTTGAACCAATTAACTCTCTCTAGATTAAGGCTCACTTTGGGTCTGCATGTAAAAAGCATATAGCATCTTGAGTCTTTATCATTCTTTTTCAAATCTACCATGACTAGGACAAAGACTACACAGATCTTTCTGGGCACACACCTATGAGTGAATGTCATCTTGATGCTAATTGACACATGGAAAAAACACTTCTGAGCTTTCGAGTCCATATTATTCCTTGTCATGATCAGGGAAGGACTACATTTACAAGTGAACCTTGTGATAAATGTATCCTATCTCCCTTAGTATGCAATCCAATCTAGGATAGAATCTTGCAATGTTGAAACATCACCCACTCCCTTTGGCTGGGGTATTTCCATAATTTTAGCTACTATCCAGGAGACCTTGATCTCATTGGTGGTGAAACTACCATAGTAGAAAAAGATTTGTCACACATGGCACTCCCATGTGATACAGAAGCTACTCCCTCTAGGAACTTGGGTCAACTCCCCATAGTGTGAGACATCAAGGAGTCCAACTCCTTGACATGTCCTCTGTTCTCTGAACATGGAGGACAGTAACTATAAGGCCAAATGTACTTATTCCTTCTCAGAATAAGTGTTCCACTTATCCTTCTCGGATAAGTATCCTCACAAATCAACTCAATTCAATTCAAAGAGGAGTACAATCTAGAGAAATTTTGTCACACATGGCACTCCATGTGGACTTCTAGAGGCTTCACACCTCTAAAAACACTAGGGTCAACTCCCACAGTGTGTGTATAGTCAGGTCAACTCCCTTGACATGTCCTCATGTGCTCCTCCACATGGAGCGTTGGGTTATAATCCCATTTGCATATTCCTTCTCTCAAATAAGTGTTCCACATATCCCTTCTCGAATAAGTGTCCTCATAGATCAGCTCAACTCAATTCATAGAAATTGCTGTCTATATGGAGAAAGTTTGTCACACATGGCCTTCCATGTGGACTTCTAGAGGAAACTCCCTCTAGAAACACTAGGAGTCCAACTCCATAGTGTATGGCGTCAAAGTCAACTCCTTGTCATGTCCTCCATGTGCTCTCCACATGGGACAGTGGGATATAAACCCATATCCCTTCTAGGGATAGAATGTATCATCTGAATCAACTCAACTTAATCCACATGAAGTGAATGCGATTTGTAGAATGTCAGGAAGCTACAAACATCAACACTCCCTCTGGTGATGGAGGCATTCTCTATACCATGCCAAGTCATCACTTGAGAATACTTGAACTTCATCTTGGTTTGGTAAGAACATCATAAAACTGATCATCTACGTAGGAAGGTCTGCACAATACTTCCTTCCTCTGCATCATGTCTCGGATATAGCGGTACTTGATCTCAATGTGGTTCAATTTGTCCTTAGAAACCTTTGGATTATCAGTCTTCACACAACTTTGGTTACCATTGTTGAAACAGACCTTGAATTTTTATATATATATTTTTAAATAAAAATTTGTATTTTAGTCTTTGTATTTTCAAATTTCCTAAAGTAAAAATTTCATCAAGTAAATTCATGATGCTTTAATTATTCATTTTGGACAAAGAATGGAAAAATCAAAATAAACATAAGTTTCAAACACTTTTTCAAATGATCTTTTTAAATGAGCAGGTAATGATTAAAAAACTTAAAGAATTTTAATTTACATCGGGATATATGTCCAGATTCAGAGTTTGAATGAACAAATGTTCAGCACAAATCAAATAGCAAAACCCCAATCCCCGATTTCCCGATATTTTAAGACTTAATTAAAACATAAGTTACTTAAATCATAATTAAAAGGGTTTGTAAATATTAATCTAATCCTTCATAAAATCGGGATTCAAGATTTTGTGAGAACAATGAAACTTGTCATCGTGTTGTCCGATTTCCCGATTCCCATGATACAGTTAATCCTTAAGTGAAGTTTAGAATTAATCTAATTACTATTAAGCATGATTAAGAATGTTCTCCCGGAATATGGATTAGTTTTGATGCTTATGTTCATGTCCAGTTTCCGATTCCACGATTTCAATTCAATTTCCGATTAATACAATCAAGAAAAAGGTTTAATCTAGTTAATTAAGATAATAAAAATGTTTGACTTAAATAATAAATCACATCCATACTTTCCAACAATCAGGTTCTTCGATATCTTGTTTCCTTGGCATCAAAAGTTCCGAAACTCCGATTAGAATGTTTTCAAATTTAATTTAAGATTAACACAAATTAATCATTCTTAGAAACAAAGGTTTTAAGGTCTAAACTTTGATAAATGATCTTTAATACAACAATTGTCCAATTTGGTAAGTTTCTTTTATATTTGAAAATACTGGGAAAACTCAAGTACAAACATTAAATACATATCATCTGGAATATCTTTGTAGAGCAGCAAATTCATAATGGGGTACAAATCTCAATGCTTTAATGATATATTGGAAGAAAATTTTGAAACGTCTACATTACAATTTCGAAGCTAAATTCTTCTCCGTTACAGGTATTCAAGTGAACTGAGCTATATGGCAAAAAGGCTTAGAAGAAAAATGAAGAGAAACTAGAAGGTGATATTATTTCTGACACTACTGCATCTGGGGTACCCTCTGTCAAGTCATGGAATGGAATTTCCGAAATACTAGAAGATGAGTTGAAGTATCATTAGCGATTGAGGTGTCCACCTCAAGAGATATACATAGAGGCTGAGCTTCATAAGATTCTTTACCTGACTGAGACTTGTTTTCATATCTGGAGATATGATGTGGAGCCTTTGGATAAAAGTAGATGTTCGACCAGTATTCTGAGCGAACAAGGAGAGCATTATAGAAATCATTTAGGACTGAACATATCCAAGTAATGTATAAGCTCTAGCCCAATTATAGACACACTTATAATTCTGAGTTTTTAGCCGCATTTCTAAAAGGAGTGCAGTGAAGGTGGCCAAACATACTACGACATGATAAGAGGGATTGAGGTCTAGAGATGAAGAAAACAAGTTTAGTGTTGATATACATGGAATTTATGCCTGACTTCCTTAAATGAATATATGGTGTATGTAGCAATGATGTTATGTAGTTTTTGGGAGAAAGGATCATTTTCACTTTAATGCAGAATGGAAACCTTTCTTAGAGGAAGTTGGAGGGGCCAGCAGTTTTAATTGGCAAAATTATGTCAAATAATAACCTTACATTAGAAGTTATGAATTACCACTTGACTAGGTCAAAGGACTGACGGTGTCTTTTTTATATATCAGCTGCCATATCATGGACACCATTTGTTTTATGACTCCTTTCCCATTAATGAATTGGAGTTGGAATGTTTCAGGCATTCTAAGTACCGATCAGCTCTGGGAAGAAATTCACAAAAATATTTTTATCGGGTGTGTGTCATTAGACTTAATTATCCCTCTGCACAAAATATTTTTTAGATGTAGGCTCTCCTAGCATTTCTTATACCATCATAGAAAACCTCAAGTCGGTCGTTATTTGGTTCATCGAAGAAATTTTTCCTATGTGAGAGTTTATGTTCTATTCAGCCTCATGCACTCCCAAAAATTTTGAGATATAGGTTAATTTGCAGAGAAGTGGCTTATCGGTTAGTAAATGGTGGTAGATAGAATTAAAGCTCTCGTGAGAAAAAGGCATGGCCATCTTTCCTATTTATCTAGGAGAAAATTTGTTTACATTAGCTTATAGGCCATTCTAAAGTAGAAGTCGAGTCAATGGATGAAGTGAAATTAGCAATTATAGAGCACAGGAAACACGACCATTACCAAATAATCAGTCGGCATTTTACACAATGTGGTTTGAAAGCATATGAACATGAATTTTTAGTTTATGATGATGTTTTTAGAAATCTTAAATCTTATGAAGGATTCGGAAGAGTGCAAACCTTGTCACTGATGCATGGGTGGGTTTGCGCTTTCAAAGAAATGAGGCGACAATGCGCCAAAGATTTTACAAGGTGATATGTCAACATCAGCGCAAGAGCAAAAAACAATTCCTCTGGGGTTTGAAACCATCAATCAGTATAATTCAAGTGACAAAGATAAACTGAAAGATTCTGAAATACCTCCACAGAATGGAGGGTTCTCGGATAAAACCACAGACGAGAGAAAAGGGAAAATGAATGAAACAAACCCCGATAGACCTTGATGATATTCGAGGAAAATGTTGGGAGCGGCTTCACGAGACTTGGTAGTCCTATTCTGACGTGAATCCAACCCAGTCTACTTCGAATCCCTCATGAAAGAGTTCTATATGTAAGTGATTTAGAGGCAATCACTAGGATGAAATCCCTTCATCCGATTATTTTTTGAGTAAAAAGAGAAAGGCTATCTTGAAGCAGGAATTACATCTGTGGGAGAAAGAGCGATACAAAAACATAAAATTATCATTGATGGAAAAAACCTAAGCGAGGAGGAGTGCATCTGAGCTAGCGGGGAACCACCATGGGTGTTATAGCATCGATAGCATGTGATACAGCAGGAAATCTAACCACTATGCTAGAGCAAAGGATCGGGAAATAATGCAGATACAGGACAGATTAAAGGAGAAAGAAAAAATTATTGGGCTGGGGAATACAAAGGTCTAGAACAAGCTAGACTCAAAGACATCAAAGAAATCCAAAAGTTAAATGAAAAATTGACCGAGGCAAAACATATGATACAGATTACCCAAGAACAAGTTCAAACGCTGGGCAATGAAAATAAATCTCTGTAAGATAAAATCATTTCAATTACTAATCAAGTGATTGAAATGGAACATTCTCAAAGACTAAAGCATCGGAGATATATGAAAAAATAGAAGAAGAACAACGGAATATGTGCATCACAAAATCATCAGTGTTTCAGAATCTAAAGAGGTCTATGGAAAGGTGGTGCAAAGAGAGAGAGAAGTTAAAAGCGGGTAAAGGAATTCTTTTCAAAGATAATAACTGCTACAAAGAGAAATTGGAAAGAAACCGCAGAGGTATCCATTTCAGAGCGGTTGAAAGGAGATATAATGATAAAAGTTTAGGGAAACAAAATTGGAGGATATAAAAGAATTACAAAGGGAATCAAAGATTGTCCAAAAGATCTTGATTTTTCATTGAAAAGATTCGATTTCTCGGGACAAATGGCTTTTCGAGGTTGTTAGGAAAATCAATACCGGTGTCATTTGTAAAACAAAGAAAGAACTTGGAAAGAAAAGAAAGCGGAAATCTCGAATATTAAAGTGGTCAACATTGTAGAAATTGGTAAGTGGATGATAGCTTCAAGTTCAAAGTGGGAAAAGGTTAAATTCACAGAGAAAACAATAGAAAGCGAGTTCGAGGGCCTACAAAGTTTTTCTCTTTTTGAAATAGCAAATGATAAAGTACCTGAGGCTCCTAAGGTCTTGGTAAACTTTTTATGGAAATATGTTCAATACATTGAAGCATATAAAGAAAGTTCTTCAACTCAAATTTGAAACTTTGTAAATATTTTTGTACAAAATTTGAAATAGAATTATGGCGGTTGACATTAGTTTATGCAGCAGTAATAGTAGGAAGTTGGTTAGTTACCAATGAAAGACTTTGATAGAAATGTTATAAATATAGTTTCGGAGAAGAGGGGCTTGGAAATTTTGGAGAAGCTAATTTTTGTAATATCAACTTTGAAATTCATCGGAATATAAACCGCAAACAAGATTATGGATCCTACAATTTTGTGACTATGTTTCTTCCCATGTTTATCATGCTTTGTTAAATTTTCTTCTTAATGTGTGTTTCTAACTAGTGAATCAATTTGAAGTTATATACATTATTTGTTTATTATTTCATATTAGTTTGGATGTTGAATGTTTTCTGATATTTCCTCTGAAGTACTTTGGTGATTTAAGACACAACAAACCTTATGTTCCTTAATATATTCTAATTCTTATTAGAAATATTGTTTCTTTCATCATTGTTCATTGAGGTATAAGATTATTTCTAGATAAAAGCCTTATATTTATTTATATTGGCTGTTCCATTGTTTACAACCTCAAAATTGTTTTGCAACAGGAAGCGACCTTGATTTGTTTTGTGTTTGGGTGCACAAAGTTGTTTCATTAATATCATCTAATCTGGAAGTAACCAATCGATAAAAAGCCTCTTCTAGAACCTTTAAACCCTATCACCATGGCGGAGTCCCTAGTGGTGAACCATGGCATTTGAATGCCGAGGATCAAACCCGACATTTCCTTAAACTTAACACTATTACGCAAACAGCAACCAATAGAAATTTGAGTTAGGATTAAGTGAGTTTGCTATCCGAGCGTGGTAGTGACATCCAACAACAGGAAGCAAGACATATACAGTTGAGAAACTGAATCTTATCTAGTTTTCTTTGTTTCTTTATTTTAAAAATATCATCATAAAAATCTTTATTTAACATGTGGGAGCTGCCAGCCTTAAAGAAACATAAGCTTCGGGAACAACAACCATAATGAATAATTATGGAATCCAACACATGTCCAAAAAAAATATGCAAGGATCTTGCAAAACCACACTACTTCACGGACTACCATACTAAATGAAATGTACTCTTCTTATGTTGTGTATAAATACAAAAGTTCATTTCTGTACCAAGAAACCATGGAAGATACCAAAGTGAATCAACTTCTTTGAAGGTGCTCTTTCTTTCCCTTTACCTCCTGCCCCAATGAGTCAATATAGATTTGCAATCTCATGTCAATACTGGTAGTATATCTTAGACCATGTCGAACCGTGCCTCACAAGTATCTCAACACATGCTTCCCCACAATCTAATTGGTGTCTATCTCGGTGACTTATAAAAGCTGGCTAAGTGCACTCAGCTGCATAGCAATTATTTTAGTGCAGTGTTAACAGTCTCTCAGTTATCCAACAGGTTGTCTATCTGATTGGATCAATTTGGTCATAATGGATGAAGACACATAGTTTCTTGATTAGGTCATCATTAGTGTAGTCACAGGAGAGGCTTGAAGTTCATTATCTCAAACTTCTTGAATATCTCAACTGTGTACTTCCCTTGACTTAGAAGATCATCAGGTTCCTACGCCACTACACCTCTAGTCCCAAGAAGAAATACATCATACCAAGGTCCTTCATCTATAACTTAGAGGCCAACGCATACTGCATTCAATAATAAGGCTCTGTCTCTACGGTGAGGAATAAATCATCAAAATACAGGACCAAAATCAAGCACACATCACCAACAATATGATAATATAAGTTTGGATCAGCAGCATTTTTGTTGAAGCCCAAAACTCACCAGGTGTCCATCAATTATTGTATACCAAGATCGAGGTGCCTACTTGGATTCCATCTGAGCCTTCTTCTTGTATACCAAGATCGAGGTGCCTACTTGGGTCCATACAGAGCCTTCTTCAACCTGCACACATGAGACTCCTTCTCATGTATCACAAAACCATCTGGTTGCTCGATGTATACTTCTTCCTCAATCTATCCATTAAGAAAGGTTGTTTTCACATCCATATGATGTAGTCTCCAACCCATGGATGTTGCAAGGGAAATAATCATCCAGATGGAAGTGCATCGAGCAACAAGAGAAAATGTCTCATTGTAATCTATTCCCTCCACCTGAGAATATCCTCTAGCAAGAAATATTGCTTTGTGCTTCTCGATGCTCCCTTCAACTATGTGTTTAATCTTATAAATCCACTTGGAAGTCACTACAAACTTCCCCTCGGGTCTCGAAACAATATCCCACACTTCATTCTTCATGATGTACTGATACTCCTCCATCAAGGAATCTCTCCATATTGGCTGACTAGATGCCTTCTCATAATAGGAAGGCTCAAAATCAATGATGTGGCTCATAGCTGCAACATAGCATGAATATCTCTAAGGTCTCTTGCTCTCTCGGAAGGTACCGCAAGGAGTTGCATGTCCTTCTGCCTCCTGCAGAGTCTGACAAGCCCATGCAGGTCTCTTCTGACCTACTGCAATATCTCTGGGAACATCAAATTGAGCTACAGGATCAACGAGATCAATTGGATCAATAGGCTCAATTGCCTCCATCTTAACTATTGAAGGGTGAGGGAGAGAAGGCACCACCTCTTCCTGTCTCTCACTATCAATCTCCATGTAAGATCCTCTATATCTCATGAAGGATACCTCCTCCTCAAAGGTAACATCTATGCTCCCCTCAATCTGACTATGGCTAGGGATGTAGATCTAGTATGCCTTCGAAGACTCATTTTACCCCACAAATATACCCTTTTTGCCTGAAGGGTCTAGCTTGGTCATTTTTTTCTTGGGTACATGAATGTATACTGGACAGCCAAATATCATGAAGTGTCCAACCTCAGGTTTCACTCATGAAATGTGTCCATACTAGACATCTCGTGGTTCCCTCATGACACACATGTCGAAGACATAACGAGGTTTCCTCATGGAACCAATGTCTCACAAGACATATCAAGGTTTCCTTGTGAAACCAATGTCTTGGTTCAAACATCAACTAAGAGGATTTGTCATTGCTTCTCAAGTCCATCTTGATCAATCCACACCAAATACCCACGTTGATCTCACCAAATGCGAGAAAAATTGTTGCAATATGCACCCATGTCCAGCGCAGCAAAAACCAATCCCGATTAAACCAATGATGATTCTTGGGAACTGGTAGCGGCCCTGGCTCTCTGATTTCATATTAAACGAAGGCCCTCGGCTACTCGATCTTTGGATCTGTTGCAAGGAATATTTCCTATCAATTAGCATATGCTCGGATCCGAAGACACACGCTTTTCCTTCCTTGATATTGATGCCTTCTTTCCAGAGGTCAAACTTTTGCCATGGGAAGAAATTCAAACAGTGTTATCAAATATACTTTATGGATTTTCCACTTACTGTTTTGAAACCAGGGTGCACTTTACTTCATTTTCCAGGATCTTTGCAATGGATTTGACATCCGTCTCTATGGCAAAGCCATCATTCCCTGTGAATGCCATTAAGAATGCTTATTGTAATCCTAGGACAATGGATTCACACCTTGTAAAAATTGTCTCAATGGGAGATTCGCAGTTGTTTGGAACCAAAATATCAACCTCAACCACTCGGCCTATGCCTACGATAACATCTCAAATGAAGAATGATAGTTGTGGCCCATTTTTTTTATTATTAGATCTAATAATGCGCAGTTGTTTTCCCCACGCATTGAATATTAATATTTGTGCATGCTTCAGGTTTCCAAGGGATCAGTGCAACAATCCTTCAACTTAAAAGACCAGGATGGTGGAATGGTGAATTTGTCAAAATTCAAGGGGAAAATCGGTGGTACTCTACTTTTATCCTATAGATGATACCCCTGGCTGCACTAAGGAGGTAAGATTCCCACTCCTCCACACTTTTCCAAATATTAGATTCTTTTTTTTTTAAGGTGCAGTCTGATGTTTCAGATTTCTCATGTGTAGGCTTGCGCTTTCAGAGACTCTCTGATATCATAAGCACATAAGATAGCCAATGTGCTTCCCATGTTGTGACCAGTTAGGGTTATGCTCAGCTCCTCTTCCTACGCATAAACACAAGTATGATCTTTAGACTTTCATCTTTGTGGGCTCTCCCGTGAGGGAGTCAAGCCCATTCCTGCTCTAATACCATGTTGGTTTTTATTCATATGAGATATAAGAGATATTCGATATAATGATTTGTGTTCCATATATAGGGAACATAAGGTGACCATCCATGAAAGGATGTGTCCCTTGAATAATCAATAACTATTTATTATTATCATTTACTTATTATATAATATATTTAATAATCAATAATTATTATATTATTAATTATTATCTTTAGAGAATGTCTTCCTAATGTTGTCCAGACATCAACACATCTAAGTATTAGATGAAACTTGAAAGTACAAACTTGGATCTAGTTTATATTATGCATGTACACTTAGATATTCAGAATTTGAAATAAAGATAGATCTAAGATACTTTCATTTGCAGCAAAGTAACCAAAATTTAGATTTTCTTTTGAGAAAGAGAGAAGGAAGAAACTTGTAGCCTTGGAACCCTTGGGCAATGGAGTCTTTAGATGAGTCAAGGAGGGACTAAGTCTTTATATCCTTGAAGTTGTGAAGAGACAAGCAAGTTTTATCACCACTCCAAGCTATGAGACCCAATAAGCTTTAAAATCTTGCAAATAAACTTGTTAACAAAATTGGTGTCACCTACACAATAAACTTGAAGAGTATGTTAGTTAACCGAAACATGCATACACATCAAAGTATCTAAATATAAATGAACAATAGGATTAAAAACAAGCTAGATAAGTCTTATCCTACTAGATGATAGCATCCTTTCAAAGGCCAAGATAACAAATTCAAAGAAGAAATTAGGCAAATATTACCTCATAGATTAAGCACAAATTGACATCAAGCATCCACACACATGTATACCACAGCTTCTTGACCTCCAAAGTCTCTTTATTCCAAATTAAAAGTATTACAATAGTGTACAACCACAAGCACGGCTACCAAACTCCAACTAGTTTGCAATGGAAGGCAATGCTTGTATAAATAGCAAAGGGGTGAAGATGCCCATGAGGGAGGGTGCACCACTTGGAGAAGAGAGCATGCCACATGTGAGAGGGAAAGTACACAAGTGGTGGTTCATAGGCTGCCACCTATCCCACAACCCTTTGGATGCCAAGTGTGAACAATAGGAAGAGGGGGAGGCCGCCACCTCTCCTCAAGAGGTGTGCACCTCTTCCTAAAGGAAACTTCCAACTCAACCATGTCTCCTCCGATTATAACCAACAACCCACTACATGCATATTATTTCTGCCACATGGCCCCTTGGGCTTTATTCCGTCTAAAACATGTTTCCCAAAATTTAGCATTTGCTGATTTTCTTTGATTTTATTTGACTTTTTTGGGTTTTTTGAGTAAAATTGATTTTTAAGTGATTAAAATCACTAATTTTACTGAACCAAGTGGGTACTTAGGTAATGTGGGTGCTCTAGGTCAAAAAATGAGCACCCCCAAGGCATAGGAAAACTCCTAGCACCACTTTTTATTACAACTTTATTTTTTAATTAAAAATTCTCGTTTGTGGAAAAAATTTTAATTAACTGAAAAAAATTAAAAAATCCTAAAGGTGACTTAGCACATTTCCATAAGACTTTTGGAGTATGTTTAGCATGGTAATATACATTATACACTATGCTTAAATTGATGTTAGGGCCTAACCATGAGTATATACTCCAGCTTTGGAGAATTGAGTGAAAAAACTCAGAAATTATAAATTATCTTTAAACGACAAAATATAATTAATAAGTAAAAAAAACACTCCAGAGTAAAAACTCATGCCTAAGTCGAAGGTGGCTAAGACCTTTTACAAGTTCATCATGCAACATCTCTTATTACAATTTGTATGGAAAATGTGAAAAAGGTTGGTCTTAACGACCAACTGAACTTTTGAACTCTGAATATTGAACATGAAAATGTTCAATCTTTAGCGGCTCGTTGGAAGTCCATCCTAGTGCAACTTGGTGGATAATAGAGCCCTTTTCAAGGCTCGTGTAAAGACTCAATTTGAGAGGAAGATCAAAATCCTTCGCACAAACAATGAGGGGGAATATGTGAACCGAGATGTCCAATATCTTTGTTCAAAGGTCGGTATACAACTACAACATACAGTACCTTACACTCCGCAACAGAACGAAGTAGCCGAGAGGAAGAACAGATCTCTCAAAGAGATGGCCACTTGCATGTTACATGCAAGGTCTCTACCTTCCAAGCTTTGGGCTGAGGCACTTAATTGTGCTAACTACAATTAGAACAGATCTTGTCATAGATTTGTTAAGGACAAGACTCCCTTTGAGGCATGGAGCGGAAAAAAACTAGAACTCACCCACTTCTGAATATTTGGATCATGTGTGTGGACATGCATACCCTATGAAAATAGGAAAGCATTAGATCCACAGAGTATTGCATGCATATTTGTGAGATATCTTGATGGTGTGAAGGGTTACCGACTGATTGATTCCTCAACAGACAAGCTCATTGTTGAGCGAAGTCTCCAGTTTGAGGAAAGTCCTTTGCATGCACCATTGGATATGTTATCGACCAAGTTGCACTAGGATGAACTTTTAGCGAGTCGCCAAAGATTGAACAACTCCTTGTTCAAAATTCAAAGTTCAGAAGTTCAGTCGGTCTATTTGACCAACTTTTTCTGCATTTCCATCCATCCGGGGGCATTATAATAAATGAATTGAGCATGAAAGTTGTAAAATACTATTTTCCATCTAAGATCTAAGCAGGAGTATGTACTCTAGATTATTTTTTTTCACTTGTTAATTATTTATGGCCTAAGAAATTAGACGATTAATAATTTCCAAGTTTTTTCACTCACAATCACCTCCAAAGTTGGAGTATGTATTGGTGGTTAGGCCTTGTCATGGTATAACCAATTTCTAGTATCTAAATGTATATGAATTTATGCTAAGTCATGTCTATTGAGTCATATGGAAATTGCGCTAAGTCCCCCCTAGGACTTTTTTTAAGTTTTTAGTCAATAAATTGTTTTTCGTAAAACAGATAATTTTAATTGTTAGAGTCAATAAAGTCATAAAAGTGGCATAAGTTGTTGTCAGATGCCATGTTTGTGCTCATTTTCTAGGCCAGAGCACCTCCTAAACCCTATTTCCCCCTTTGTTGAGGAAAAAAAGTGATTTTAATCAATCAAAATTGAATTTTTTTCTCAAAAAGGTAAAAATGACAAATTAATTAAATTTGCTAAATTTTAGCAAACATGTTGGGGACATGTTTCCTTGTGTCTGGAGTTCCAGGCTTGTGCGGCAGGTCAACTAAGGTGGAGGGCACCTTAGTTGAGTGACATGGCAAGTGGTTGTATATCCCTATAAAGTTAGGCACACTTCCCTTCTTAGATGGCGCACTTGCAAGAGGGGCCGCTAATCCCAATGTTCCACTCGCCCCCGCCCTCAACTACCACTCCACTTACACTCCCCCGCACCCTCACTTCTCTCTGACTCACCCTCACATCACTCCACCCCACCCACCGCTCACTCCACTCTATCCCCACTCCACTCATGTGCATCCCTCACTTAGCTAAGCGCACTCCCTCTCTTGCCATGCACCCTTCTCATGGAAACTTCAACTTTTTCACTATAAAGGAATGTTGACCCTCCTCATTTGAGTTAGTCAGAGCCTGGTGGAAAGAGATTATGTTATTATATTGTATATTTGTAATTTTCTTTCAAGTTTGAATAAATAAGACTTTGGAGGTCACATGGTGGATGGTAGCATTGTGTGGATGTTGATGTTCATGGTCTAAATTTATGAGGTAAATGTATCGTGTTTACATGCATTTCAATTTGTAGGTTGGCATTGATAGGGGTGTTATCACTCAATAGGAAAGATCTTCTTAACTAGTTTGGATATTAAGATCTTTTGTTACTTTACATATGCGGTTGATAATTTGCATGTTATTTTTGCTTAATTGCATGTTATTTAGATTTCATGTGTAGGGAACACTGATATTTAACAAGCTGTATGTAGGTTTATCAAGATTGCAGGTCCTCATACTTGAAGTGGTGGTTGATTTGAGCGCAATATTCCACATACTTCAAGATCCTTTGAGAATGAGTCCCTCATCCTTTCACTGGAAGACCATGTAGCCCAAGATTCAAGTCTTGAAGAAAGGCTTTCTCTCTCTCTTTCTCACTCTTCTAATATTTAATTTCTTGGTTACTTTATCTATATGAAAGCATTTCAATCTAATCTCTAAGGATAAATCTTTAACTTTTCTTATGCATGCATAGGATTTTGAGATCTGATTTTTATTTAAAGTTTATCTAACGAATCTATATCTAACACAAGAAAACATCACCTTTCATTAAGCGATTTTTCTGATATTTTTAAAGGGTAAAGTTTGATCTTTTCCATTTGTTTTGGATTTTTATATCTAGCATTTCAAGTGCCTAGTTACTTGTTGTCCAATAGTAAGCAAAAAATCAGCATTAAAGTTTGTTAGTTTGAGGCTGTTAGTTTCTTGTTTCATTTTTTCAAGCAGTTTTGATCAATCCCCTAAGTTGTTCCAAATCATTTTGGGCATCTTTTGGGGTATTCTTCTTGTTGATTTTGCAGGTTATTGGACAACCAAGAAGAAGCTATGTTCAATTTGGAAGAGTTTGGGGCATTCAAGCAACGAAGAGTCCTCTAACCTCTTCTAAAAACCCTTAAAAAAATTGTTTTCTTGCATAAGAAAATATCAAGAAAATTTGGTTAAGTTTATTCATTTTATTTTTAGTTTCTTAAAGTGTTTTCTATCATCTTCTAATCTTTTTCTTTGCTGGTTTTTAGAAGGTCCGTTACAAAACAAGGGGGAACTCTGGAAAAAGTAAAGCTAAACTGAAGAAATTCTACCCCAAGTTGGACTCTTTGAAGACCAAGACTTTTAGAAAGTCTTTTTGTAATTTTCTAATAATTTGATCCATTCTATAAGGATCCAAAGTTCATAAAAAATGAAAAAAGAGAACTTAGTTTCTCAAGTGTAATAGGAATTAATAAAAGCGGGCCTCTAGTGCCCAGTTTCATCATCACCATTAGGGGGATCGGTGGTGGTTGTGTGCTTTATTTCCTTATGATTTTCTTGATTTTATGCTTTCAAAACACACAATCTAAGGAAATTAACCAGTCAAGCAATCACAACTTTCAATTTCATTTAAGCAAAGTAATCTTGTTGCTAGTTTAGTTTTCCTTTTCGCATTTAGTAATTAGAAAACATTTCAGTTTTTTTTGCATTCCTCTTTCAGTGTTTTCTTGCTTTAAAATAAACCTTCCCCTCCTCTTCTCGGTGTATGCTATGAACCCTTGCGAGCCTAGCTCGATCCTGGGATTCATCAGAACCGGGGTTGGTTGGTGTGGAGTAGCTTTAATTAGGGAAATCTTGATAGTAGTTATCTTAATGCGAGGGAAACTGCATGAAGGGAGTGTGTGAAGTCAAACGGGAACTTTGAGATCTAGGTTCTCCCCGTGTTGGACATTTGACACCTTCATTGAACTTATTGGTGAAGCCTTGGGGTTTCAGTAAATTCTCAGCATATTTTCAAACAAAGAGAAAGCCTCTAAAGAGGCCACACATTTTCATTAATCTACCTTCAATAAAAACTTAATAAAACACGCGTTCAACAACTGCCCACTATACTTTTAAGGCATTGGTCTCATGTTTCACAACATTTTTCTTTATGAGCAGTATTTCATTCATGATATGGTGATTGTCTAATAATGTCTTAACTACTTAGAAATATTGTATCCTTGCAAATATTGTATCCTTTACTTTATTGTGCATCCATCTTCTATGGTTGGACATCTTTTCTATTATCAATACTTATCTTATCTATTGAATGAATGAATGTTGAATGCTTTACTTAAAATGTTTTATTTTTTAATAAACTCCTAGAGTGGTTTATTTTGCTTAGATTAGCTTAAAACCATAGTATTTTTTTTAGGCACTACCCCCCTTGGCTTCACTAGGAGTTGGCCTAGACGGAGGAGTCGAGGATCAGATGATAGTGCCTTAACTCGAAACTTGCCCCTAAGGACACACTAAGTGGATTGAATATTTCTTCCACGATAGCCTAGGTGTGTATAAAGGCAGCAACAGGAGCCATATGCAGATACCTTGACACTTCTGCATGCACTAGACATCAGAGATGATGAGTCCACTCATTCATATCATGGTTTAGATTTGAGTTTTGAATCTGATTCGAAAGATGGTGAGCATGTCGATGATGAGCATGCAAGTGATGAGTTTTATTAATGCAATAAAGGAATATCATTTGTTGGGGTATTTCTCCCTATACAGGGTTTCCCTAGGGTATATGTGTTGTTGATGTGCATGCTTACTTATCTACATAGTTATTGTTATTCGGTTATGATTTGGTATTGTTGAAGTGTATTAAGTTGGAATCAAAGTGTTGAAGAAAATAAAAGAATTAATCTGCATAAGAAATCAAGCTCATAATTCAACATGGTATCAGAGCTTAGGGTGTGTTAAACGTGTTGAAGTGCAACAGAAAGTACACACAGATCAAAGCTAGCTTGGTTAAGTTTCTAGTGTGAGGTCCATGGCATCTTCCATTTCAGTCAGGTACGAGGATAGGCTCGAAGGAGCTACCAACTTCAATGTGTGGAAGCTCTGAATAACAAATATCTTGCAAGAGCATGATCTTAAACAATATGTGACCACAGGGGTGGAGGAACCCACGAATAATGCAGAAAGAGTGGCCTTCAGGAAGAGTCAAGCAAAGGCCAAGTGAATCATCTTTGACTCAGTCAAATACAGTATAATGCATGCAACGACTTTGTTAACGACTACCAAGGACTGTATGGATACCTTGGTGAATCTATATGAGAAATAGGCTCTCTAAGTCATAAGAGAACACTTAATCACAAGCTTAAGTATTTGAATATGGAGAAAGGTGAATTAGTGGCATCTCTCTG
>SNQJ01S0145690.1:19812-34190 GCA_010110895.2 Picea sitchensis | reverse complement strand
GTTGAGGATTAGGTGACAGCACCTTAACTCTCACTTGCCCCCAAGGACACATCGAGTGGATTGAAGATTTCTTCCACGTCTCCCAAAGGTGTGTATAAGGCGACAACACCTCCTATTAAAAGGAAACCAGCCTGGTGTCGGAAAATATTGAAAGAAGCAAAAAAACATTCAGCTCCTAAGGGCACCTTCAGAGAAAGCAAGAAACCAGATAAGTGCTCCGGCCTCATAGCTAATTTAAATACTGTGATTGATTCAAAACCTTCCACATTTGTAGAAGCCTCCAAACATCAAGTGTGGAAAGATGCTATGAATGAAGAATATGATTCTATTCTAAAGAATGATGTATGGACCGTAGTTCCTAGACCTCATGGCAAATTAGTAGTAACTTCAAATTGGCTTTATAAGATAAAGCATGCAACAGATGACAGTATTGAGAAATACAAGGCGAGATTCGTGGCTCGTGGTTTCTCTCAGAAAGAAGGAATTGACTACGACGAGATTTTTTCTCCAGTTGCCAGATATACTTCAATCAGGATTATCATCTCTCTAGCAGCATTTTTTGTTGGATACTTCACCAAATGGATGTTAAGACTGCTTTTCTTAACGGTGAAGTTGAGCAAGAAGTATATATCGAACAGCCTGAAGGTTTCGTGATACATGATAAAAGATCTCATGTGTGCAAACTCAAGAAAGCCTTGTATGGGTTGAAGCAAGCTCTTAGAGCTTGGTATGGTAGAATAGACAGTTTTCTACAAAGTCTTGGATTCAGCAAGAGCATAGCAGATGCCAATCTTTATATAAAGATCGTACAAAATCATCCAATTATCTTAGTCTTATACGTGGATGATCTGTTTCTCATTGGAGAGGAAAACTTGATAACTCAGACTAAGAGGGAGCTTTCTGCAGAGTTTGAAATGAAAGACTTGGGGCTTATGCATTATTTCTTAGACTTGGAGGTATGGCAGAGACCAGGTGAGATCTCTCTCTGAGAGTAAATATGCAGTTGATGTGCTCTGCAGATTTGGCATGATGGACTGCAAGTCCATGACCACTTCAATGATCTCTAATCTAAAGAAATTACAAGATCAGGTCACAGGTTCAGATCCAAAAGATCCCACCTTATATCGACAGATCATTGGGTCTTTGATGTATCTCGTACATATGAGACCAGACATCTGTTATGCAGTAAATGCTCTCAGCCAGTTCATGTGTGAACCAAAGCATATACATATGGTTGCTGTGAAGCATATTCTGATATATGTTTGGGGAACTATAACTTATGGTCTCAGATACACTTCTAGTGGAGGTGTAATGTTCCATGGTTTTACAGATTCAGATTGGATGGGTAGTATAGTGGATCGGAAGAGCACTTCCGGATATTGCTTTAGTTTGGGTTCAACAATGATTTCCTGGTCCAGCAGGAAACTGGGCTCCATAGCTCAAAGCACTGCAGAAGCAAAATACATTGCTGCAAGTGCTACTAGCAAAGAAGCAGTGTGGCTTAGGAAGCTACTTTCAGACTTGTTCAGTTCAGAGCTTGAACCCACAGTCATTCACTGTGACAATCAGAGCTGTATAAAGCTCACCGAAAATCTAGTGTTTCACGACAGGTCGAAACACATTGAGATGAGATATCACTATGTCCGGGACATGGTACAAAAGAGCATTCTCAGCATTCAGTATGTTCCAACGGCAGAGCAAACGACAGATATTTTCACCAAACCACTGTCCCTGACGAAGTTTGTATACTTTCGTGACAAGCTTGGTGTAGCTGAGAATGCCTCTCTTATTGAGAGGGAGTGTTGAATTTTAAGCAGCTGCAAGAGCCATTCTTCGGGAGGATGGCAAAGACCCTAGTTGAGATCTAGGGCCCCCAGTGCACTCCTGGGGTTCTTGGTCTGGGACCAAACAGTCAGATCCATGGCAAAAGACCCTTGTGAGGGCCCCCAGTAGATGACTGGGGTTCTTGGTCTGGTACCAAGCAGTGAAGACCCTTGTGAGGGCCCCTAGTAGATAACTGGGGTTCTTGGTCTGGGACCAAGCAATTAAAGTCCCTAGATATGTCTAGGGCCCCTGGACATGTTCCAGGGTACCCATGTCTGGGGCATGAGTTGATCCTTGGTCTTGTACCTTGGTGAATAAGACCCCATAAATGTTTTGGGGCAACCTGGTCCTTGATCAGGTGTTTGTTGGTGTATGACCCTCTTTTGAAGGTGGGCATGACCACATGAGGGATGTATCCCATATGCAGTGATGATTAAGTTAAAAAGGTCACCTTGAGAATTATGGACAAGCATTGCCACCAAGTAATCCCACCTAAACCCCCACACCCTTGGTTTGTGAGCATGAGTTTATTTGGGGTTTTGATTTTTTGCTTTAGGGGTTAAATGAAAAATATTAATTAAATAATATAACATATTTAATTAATATTTATATTAATTAATTATGTTATTTTTATTATTATTTTTCACTAGCCTAAAGTATAAATAAGGACCTTCCCATCTACCTTTTACACATTCTATTATTCTCTTCTAAGGTGAAGCGGATCTCTCCTTGCTTGATGCGGCCTCCCCTTTGCAACAATAGCTGAGTTCTTGTGACAGTTCGGCCCTCCAGTTTTTCAGCCTCCAGATTATTGCTGCCTGTTCTTTGTTTGGGATGAGTCAAGTGTTTCTTTAGGTTGTCAAAAGCTTTGCTGAAGGGCTACTTTATACTGTGCTTACCTGTACGTTAAGGTTTGAAGCTGCCGTCCTCTCCTACAGCAGGTCTGGTACCCTAGACCTCTTCCAAGAGGCTGCCGTCACTTTTCCCATGTGCAGATCTGGCCTTCTCTTTGAGCCACAGCCCCTCCAACTGATTTTTGAAGACAACCGTAACCCTTGCTAACTATTCCTGCATGAGGGTTTGAGTCCATGAAATCTCAGTGTGCATGAGGGTATGTTTTCAATCTCATGTGTGTGATGATTTAAGCTTGGTGGCAATCAGTCTATTCTTTCTCCTGGCAAGAGATCTATCCCTTGAGGTAGATCCATGATTCTGGACTTTTTCTGAGCATATTCTTAGTGGCACTTCATCTCTTGTGTGTGGCATGAATTCCTTCAGCGATTAGAGGTATGACTTCAGGGTAAGTTACTTGTTCAGATCCAATTGTTTAGCTCTGTATGTTGTTCTTTGATTCTGAAGTTTATCATTGTTTAGATCTGTTTGTTCTTGTTTAGATCTGATCTATATCAGATCTATTGATTAGATCTGTTCTTTAGTTTAGATCTATATCAGATCTATAGATTAGATTTGTTTTTTAGTTTAGATCTATATCAGATCTATTGATTAGATCTGTTCTTTAGTTTAGGTCTATATCAGAACTAGTTTTTGTTTTGATTAGTCTAGATCTAATCCTATGATCTTGCTTACTAATTTTCATTTTCAGTGTTAGTTTTATTGCATGTTTACTTGTTTAAAGGGCTGATTTCTTGCCTCTGTTTTAACTTGATATATTATTGAAGATTGTCTTCTTTCACACAAGTTTTGCAGGACCATAGCTTTTTCTCTTATTTGTAGTGTTTGGGGTACTCTCTTGGCCTTTTGTAACTTGCTAAATATCATAAATTGTCTTGGATACTTCTCACACACAAATCTGAAAATTGCTTGATTGAACCATCTTATATTGACCTTGAAAACTTTGATTTAGCGGTGGTCTATTTGAGTAACTAATATAGGAGGCTGTAGACTTGATCCCATCTTGCTACAAGATTCCTTAAGGTTACCAGGGAAGCCTCCCTTGTGTTGGATTTCATCATTTAGTAAAATGAGGTAAGTGGTTACTAAGGTGACAATGGTATCACTTCCATGTTACACATGTCTTAGCCCTTGTGAAAGGCTTTGCACAAAGGTTCTAGATCTTGTGATAATAGGTCCAATAATGGTGAAGAATATTGTTCAAAAAAGTTCAATAAATTTTGTGCTAAACACGGTATACAAAGACAATTCAATACACTTTACACTCCATAACAGATTGCGGACATCTTCACCAAATCGCTTGGAAGAGAAAAAATTGAGAAGTTTAGAATGATGCTTGGACTTTCACACACCCCTTCGGATTAAGGGGGGGAATTTTGGACACGTAATCCTTGCGATTGTGATTTTTGTAACAATAATGTACATATGAAGTGTCATAGGTGATAGGAAGAGTCATACGTTGGAGAAGACGAACATTTACACTTTGTATATTTATTGAGCTTCAAGCTAATGGAATAATCATCCTGTGGAGTTATGATTTTTGCCCACTCCTGGCCTGACATGCAGGATGACACGTGGCAACAGGTGAAGGTGCAATTTGTTAGTTTTGTTTTCAGATAAGTGACTCATCAACTATTCTTGGCAAAGTGAGGTGTCGTTCTTCTAGATCCTTCATTGGCTAGAATTAAAGAAAATTTATTAAAAGGGAAAAGTATAAATTTAGACAAGGCGACCTTGCATGAGGATGTTATATTTTTGGACAACCAGTCTTAAAAAAGACTTCAGTTTATCTTCAGTCTAGTCAACACCACATGCAGAGCACATGACCTTCGCTAATCATGTAACAAGGCGACCTTGCTTATGTCCAACCATCTCCAGTCTAGTCAACACCACTTGTAGGGCGCATGACCTTGGATAAACATGCAACAGGGCGACCTCACTTTATCTTCAGTTCAGTTTCAGTTAAGTCAACACTGCAAGGAGTATTAGTTAGCGTGCATGAACATGGAGAGATAAAGTAAGGCGCATGAGCTTCGGATAAGTATAGACAGGGCAACTTCACTTATTTTTGGGTTTACTTCAGTTCAAAGAGAATTAGGAAGGCACATGACTAGGATATTCTTGGAGGACCTCTTTTATGAGTTAAGCGCCTTCTTTAGTGAGCTCAAGGACCTCTAAAGGAAGGGAAAATGCTCGTTGTTTGGTAGAGTTTTTTGGAATGAGCAACCAATAGCCTTTATTTTCCATCTTCTCCTCTTTTCTTCTTGCTTCTTGTACTCCGCATAGAGCAATATTATTGTGATCAGTCTTGTACTCAGTCTCTATGGTGCAACCAATCTCTGGACTAATACAAAGATAAATTTTGACTATGCTATTTTCTTGATACCTTGTGTAATTTCTTGATTAGACAATAGATGGTTCATTTGAAGTATCTATAAATTGGCATGTGTTTGAAATTGTAATAACCAAATATGGCTTACGAGTTAAATATCCAAAATATTTGGAATATAAAGATATTCATGAGGATAATAAATAATATATAAAATGTATAAGAGAATGAATATATAATATGAGGTAAGATGATTACAATGAGAATGAGGGCCTGTTTATATACCCTCGCAGGGGGTGCCCTTTCATGAATAAACACGTCTTTTGGATAAGACACGTCTTTTCATTTATGATGTGTTTAATTATTATCATTTAATTATTATTTTATTTATACCTATTTTTATATATTTGTGTTCATAACATTGCCTTCCCCTTAAAAATGCTTTGTCCTCAAAGCATGATTAGAGAAAGACCTATCTCTTGTTCTAGCTCGAACTGTCTTATCATGATCTTTTGTTTTTGTAGTTGCAATACTTGACGAGACAAAATGATATAATCTTCGAATTCCTGAAGTAATATGTTGCATCTTTTCGGGAGTGATCCATCCCAAATCTACTTTCATAGAAACTTGTTTATATTTCGCTTGATCTTGTTGTTGGTTGTAATGATTCTTGTGAATTGGATGACGATAAGGCACCCAAATCTCTTTTGGATCTTGTTTGTTGGATCTCTCTTCAACTTTTGATGTTTCTGGTAATTCAGTTGGATCAACATTTGTTCCCTTCTCTGAGGTTTGGACAATATTTGGTATCTTCTTTGCAGGATCAATCATAGTTCCCTTGTCGACCATTGATCCTGTACTGACGGTTTTATTCGGATTTTTTTTTGCAACTCTTTTTCATCTTCTAATTTCTTAATTTGTTCAATTAAGTCTTGATGGTGACTTTTAAGGTGACAAATTTCATCATCCTTTTCGAATAATTTCTTCTTGAAATCTTGATTAGCTTGATCTAACTTTTGATCACCTTGCTTTTTATTCTTTCATTTCTTGATTTGTGCAATCAAGCTTTGATTATGATTCTTGAGACGACAAATTTCTCTCTTTATTAGCAATAACTTTGTCAACTTCTTCCTGCTTTTTTTGTACTGTCATTTGATCATCCTGGTTGATCATTTTTGAAATATTTTTAAAATCTTCAAATGATGGTACTTCTGAATCTGGTGTCATTGAGACGTCATGTAATGTTATTTTTTTCTTCTTGTGGGAGAACATCAAAAACCTTTTTTTTTCATTTAAGGTGAAGGTACCTAGTGTTTCTAGCCAGTTTGAACCGAGAATTATACAAACATTGGGTTCATTCATTTTTGTAACATTGAATTCGGATATGTATTTATAACTGTCTATTGTTATTTGTAGATTCTTAATTTGTGTCTTGCCAAAATCCTTTTCGATTATATTTGACTCTAAAATTGATAATTGATTGGCAATATGAACACTGATGTAATTTTCCTTCTTGTACGGACAAATCGCAACATTAATATTTTTTCCTTGAATAATTCCTTTGACTTTTAATATATCAAAAATAGGTGTTGAAAGTCCTTTATGCATAAATCTTCCTTCGTTTACGTTAAAATCCATTTTTTAGATCCCTTTATTACTCTTCCTTTCTCCGAAAATTGACCTTTTTTTTTTCTAATATATATATATATATACATATAATACTTTCAAATATAATAAAATATTATATTCTTTACTTATACTTCATTTATTCCCTTCTTCACTTGGAGCATTAAAATCTTGAAATATATGAAGTCTTCAACCTTTATAATCTTCTTTTTAAACTTTTAAAACTTCGGATAATTATTTTTTCCACTTTTCGATTTGCTTTTTCCTTAAATTATTTCTATTTATCAATTATTTTGGAGGGTCGCTGCTATGGGTTGACCGAACTTCACCTACCATTGGAATTTCTTCCCACGACAGCCACGACTTGTAGAAATTATATGGAAATTCCAAAGCCAATCCATAGGTAAACCTCGATGCTCACTTTAATTAATCTTAATTAACCTTTCGAATTAATAATTATGTAACCCGTTATTACTTCATTTATTATTTGAATGGTCACGATGGTTAGTAGGGACGGTGGTAACCCTTTATTGTCTGGATAGCCACAATAATTTTATTTTTCTTTCAAGCTTGAAATTCGGCTCTACTGTACGAAGGAGGCAATAGTAGGTGCAACGTTGTATGAAACTGACGAACTTCGGTCGTACTGTATGGACGAGACAACCGTAGGTACAATGCTATATGGAACTTGCAATTGATTTGGATTGTACAGTGACAGATTATGGTGAGTGCGGCTGGTGTACGATTGGTGTTAATAACAATTATTATTTTTTAATTTTTTTCTTTATATATATATATATCAAATTTATTATTTTGTTTATGATATTGAGCCTTCGAAGCTTTTTCTTTCCCTTTTTTTATATTCTTTTTTCTTTTTTGTTTTTTGATTTGCAACGGAATGTGTTTTTTTCAATAGATTTTTAAATGGTAAAATGCCCAAGTGTGGTCAAAGACTCTTAGTTCCAAGAACTCTGAAAGAATTGAGTGGCCAAAGGCTTATAACAACGTTGCCAAGCGCAACAAATTTTTTGACCAAGAGTCTATAGACCAAAGGTTGGGATTAGAAACAAAGCTTTGATACCAATGTAATAACCAAATCTGGCTTACGAGTTAAATATCCAAAATACTTGGAATATAAAGATATCCATGAGGATAATAAATAATATATAAAATGTATAAGAGAATGAATATATAAGATGAGATAAGATGATTACAATGAGAATGAGGGCCCATTTATATACCCTCTGTTGAAGTTTGAGTAGCTTCAAAAGATATTCTTATTATATCTATATTGCATTAGACCAAATCAAAACCCTAAAGAATAATATTATGCGGTATTTGTAAAGTCGGCCCTATTGTGCCTTTGTAAAAGTCAAATGTAAATTAGAAAGTGTCAATTGTACAAGTTGGCCCTGACCTAATTAAAGGGTGACTTAACTACTATTTATAAGAGGCTAGGCGCCTCATTTGGAGAATACACACAACAAAAGTTCTCTCTCAAGGAAAAGTGTGCAAGTCTGAGGGTGCTTGGATCTTATACTTATCCACTTGACCATGTCTGAGGGGAACAACATGATGCCCTAGTAAGCCTATGCCCAGTGGCAACTCAAAACCTATGGGCACAGGCTTACTAGGGCATCCTGTCATTCCCCTCAGACATGGTCAAGTGGATAAGTATAAGATCCAAGCACCCGTTAGAAACAAAAAGAACTAAATGCACATATTCAAAGGTTTTGAGGATCAGAGTGACACATACCATGATACCCGGACGCATTACCTCATGGAGCAAGAACCATCTCTGCTACAGGACCAAGCCGAGGTGATGGATGCTGCTGCTGCTGACAAAGCAGAGGCACTCAAAGGAAGAAAAGATGGGCCCTCCAGGGCCACGCTCAAGTCGATCTGGCTCTTGGTACTCCATGTCTAGGACCTGTGGGCCTCGAGACATAATATCCTTAGTTATCCCTAAAAGTGGGGGATAACAGTAAGTTCCAAGTGGATTTACAAGATGAAGCATTCAACAGATGGCAGTGTTAAGAAGTACAAGGCAAGGTTCGTGGCACGTGGCTTCTCCCAGAAAGAAGGAATAGATTATGAGGAGACATTTGCTCCTGTGGCGAGATAGACTTCAATTAGAGCTATACTTGCAATAGCTGTAGCAATGAACTGGAAGGTACACCAAATGGACGTGAAAACAACTTTTCTAAATGGTGTAATAGAAGAGGAAGTGTATGTGGAGCAGCCACAAGGTTTCGAGACACATGACAGCCAGACACGTGTGCAGATTGAAGAAAGCCTTGTATGGATTAAAGCAAGCACCCAGGGCATGGTATGGTAGAATTGACAGTTTCCTCAAGTCGATCTGGCTCTTGGTACTCCATGTCTAGGACCTGTGGGCCTCGAGACATAATATCCTTAGTTATCCCTAAAAGTGGGGGATAACAGTAAGTTCCAAGTGGATTTACAAGATGAAGCATTCAACAGATGGCAGTGTTGAGAAGTACAAGGCAAGGTTCGTGGCACGTGGCTTCTCCTAGAAAGAAGGAATAGATTATGAGGAGACATTTTCTCCTGTGGCGAGATACACTTCAATTAGAGCTATACTTGCGATAGCTGTAGCAATGAACTGGAAGGTACACCAAATGGACGTGAAAACAACTTTTCTAAATGGTGTAATAGAAGAGGAAGTGTATGTGGAGCAACCACAAGGTTTCGAGACACATGACAGCCAGACACGTGTGCAGATTGAAGAAAGCCTTGTATGGATTAAAGCAAGCACCCAGGGCATGGTATGGTAGAATTGACAGTTTCCTGATGAGCTTGGGCTTTACCAAGAGTAAAGCAGATTCCAACCTGTACCTCAAGGTTGTGGATGGTGGACCAATGATATTACTGTTATATGTGGATGACCTATTTCTAATAGGAGACAAGAAGCTCATCATTGAGAGTAAGAGGAAGCTTGCTACAGAGTTCGAGATGAAAGACCTGGGTATGATGCATTATTTCTTAGGTCTAGAGGTATGGCAGAGACCGAGTGAGATTTTCCTTAACCATGGAAAATATGCTGTAGAGATTCTGAAGAGATTCAAAATGATGGATTGTAAAGCCATGCCTACACCGATGGTGACAAATTTGAAGTTATTGAGTGATACATATTCAGAGACAATGGATGCCACCATGTATAGACAGATGATTGGTTCGTTGATGTACTTAACGAACACAAAGCCAGATATATGTTTTGCAGTGAACACATTGAGTTAGTATATGGTTGAGCCGAGATGTGTTCATTTGATTGAGCAAAACATGTGATGAGGTACCTGAAAGGTACAATTGACTATGGACTCAAATATGTTTCAGATCGTGATATAAGCCTGCAAGGATTTACTGATTCAGATTGGGCCGGTAGTGTTGCAGACTGGAAGAGTACATCTAGATGTTGCTTCAGTTTAGGATCAACTATGATCTCATTGTTCAGCAGGAAGTAGACTAGTGTGGCGCTCAGTACGGTTGAGGCAAAGTATATAGTAGCGTGTTCAACTAGTAGCGAAGCAGTGTGGCTTCAGAAGCTGCTTGCAGGATTGTTTGATCTCGAGTAAGAGGCGACTTGTATTTGGTGTGACAGCCAAAGTTGTGTGAAGTTGTCAGAGAACCTGGTGTTTCATGACAAGTCCAAACATATCGAGATTAAGTACCATTATATCAGAGATATGGTGCAAAATGGAGCAGTGAAGCTCCAGTTTGTCGCTACAAATGAGCAGATAACAAACGTGTTGACCAAGCCTCTATTGAGAGTGAAGTTTGTGTACTTCAGGGACAAGCTTGGTGTGGTCCAGAAGGACTTCCCTAGTAAGAGGGAGTGATGAGTTACAGATGCGATTCAGGGCAGCAACATCAACGTGTGACAGTAGTAGCGGGTAGTCATTCATGGGCACGTTACTGACTGTGGCACCAGTTAGCATGACCTCGCACAAGGTTAGAAGATGCCGAGCCTTCGGGGCTGGCGATTTTCCTAGCTTTTCAAGCTGGAGGGCCATCCTGTGTGGTTGGAGGTGTTTCCTAGCCTTGGGTTAGATGGGTAGTGTGTGCGCACTACATCGCCTAATCCTTGTGGTTAGATGCCTGGTCACTGTGGACCGGTTGCCTAGTGTGCCAACCAGAGGTTACTAGTTCTGTATGAACTAGATGCCAAATTCTGTGTGAGCTGGCGAGTTACTAGTTCTATATGAACTTGATGCTAGGTTCTGTGTGAGCTGGCGAGTTACTAGTTCTATATGAACTAGATGCCAGATTCTATGTGAGCTGGCGAGTTACTAGTTTTCTATGAACAAGATGCCAGATTCTGTGTGAGATGGCGAGTTACTAGTTTTGTATGAACAATATGCCAGATTTTGTGTGAGTTGGCGAGTTACTAGTTCTGTATGAACTAGATGCCAGATTCTATGTGAGTTGGCGAGTTGAAGCACCATGATGACATAAAGCCCAGAAGGATGATGAGACCCTGGATGCATGACATGGTTACAAAACTTCTTCAATATAGATTCGTGGAAAGTCAACAAGTCAATGGTCAAGTGTACAAAAGTGCAAAAGCAGTCGTGATGATCGTGCCAAAAGAATACCTTCCTTGCTAAGGAGTGTTGAAGTTTGAGTAGCTTCGAAAGATATTCTTATTATATCTATATTGCATTAGACCAAGTCAAAACCCTAACGAATAATATTATGCTGTATTTGTAAAGTCGACCCTATTGTGCCTTTGTAAAAATCAAATGTAAATTAGAAAGTGTCAATTGTACAAGTCGGCCCTGACCTAATTAAAGGGTGACTTAAACTACTATTTATACGAGGCCAGGCGCATCATTTGGAGAATACACACAACACAAGTTCTCTCTCAAGGAAAAGTGCGCAAGTCTAAGGAGGAGACGCAGCTACAGAGTAAGGGTGTTTTGGTGAAGGGTTTTGGTTATCTCACTGAGGCCTATCTTGTTCGAGTGGTGTGCTACCCTATTTTGGTTAGGCTTTCTGGTCTATCTTCTGATTATCTTCTGTTTGATGAGATCTCTCTTTGAGAGAGACATTGTACTTGTTGACGAATCTATATTGAAGAAGCTTTGCTGGGTTTTCTCCCCCAAGTGGGTTTCCCAGGATAAATCTTGTGTATACTGTGGATGTCTTTCTTTCAGTGATCCTTATGCATGCAGTTATTGATTTAATAGTTTAAAGTTAAAGAATACTGAATACACTTAACTGCTTAAGCAAAATTTTAATACCCTCACAGGGGTGCCCTTTCATGAATGGACACGTCTTTTCATTTATGATGTGTTTAATTATTATTTTATTTATACCTATTTTTATATATTTGTGTTCATAATAGAAACAGATATAAAATTTTGGCTGTCATGGCATTTGCTAATGCATTTATTTATGGTTTATCAGTAATAAATTTATGCAATACTAAGAATGTGTTTAGAAGTAACGAGTTATGTGCTCTCAAAAGTTGCTTTATTTTTACGATATGTACAAGTATTTTTGTTTAGAGATTAAGAATATTCTAAGTATGTAAAATTGAACTAACAATTCTTGCATGTTGGTTCAAGGCACGCATCTGCAAGCATTTGCAGCACGAAGCACAAGGATGTGATTACTTAGTATTGTGGCTTGATTGTGATCGTGAAGGCGAGAATATATGTTTTGAAGGTATTTGACATCTTTTCTAAATTCAAAAGTCTAAAATAAACTGTCTATAAGAATAACTGTCTATAATAGAGTATCTTCCTCTTAATCGGAGTAGCTTACAAAGGGTTATATGTGCCTTTCTCCTTATCTAAAACTGTGAAGATAAAGGAGAAATCATATGTATATGAATGCAATCTTATGGTTTTCCTGTAATTTTTCTCAATGCCATTTAGTTTTCTTGGTCACTGTTAAAGTATTTCTTTTTGTTTTGTGTTTGCAGCTCCAAAACTCATAATTACATCCGGCTAAAATACCTCTGCCATATTCACGATTGGTACAGACTAAATGAGTATTATGTAACATCCTAATCATAATGTTTCCAAACATTCTTCTAGTCCAAAGAATTTGAATAAAATACAACGTTGAATGCCAAAACATTCAAATCCCCACATTTTCGTACGATAAATATTTTCAATATGAAAATGATAAGGAAATTGGAGGAAACAACTAGGAGAGGTTTCTGAAGCAACTACAAAAATTTCATTTTTTTGAAAAATACATCATATATTAACATACAAATGTTTACATAAGAGAAAGGAAAAGTGGAAAGGTATATACAATGATCATATCCTCTTCCCCAGCACTACTAATGCAAACATAAAATCAGAATTAGCTGTAACATCTTTAATTAGCATAAAGCCTCTTGCAAACAATTGCATGCATACATTTTCCCTCCAATTACCACAGAAAGACTGAAGTGAACTGACCTCACTAGCAATAACAGATCTGCACCTTAGCTTCCAGAGGGTGAGCAATGCAGTAACTCTGAGGTAATTTCAAGTCCCTGTGAAGGCCAAGAGCACAAGATATCTGAAATCATCCAAAATTGCAGCTCTCCAATGCACCTTTCCTTGAAATAAAGCAGGGTGTTGGTCCTGTATATGCTGCCAACAGTCTTTGGCAAATCAATAGTCCCAAAATATGTGCTTCACTGTCTCCGGTTTACCACAAATGAGACCAAGGTTGCCAGAGCATGGGAGTGGGAGCACCATTTCCCAAAAAACCTTGGAAGTATTTTATATATATATATATATATTATAATGCATTTATATTCAAAAGAAACTTGCAGAAAGCCAAATTAGTTGCAGAATGTATGAAAACATGCATATTTGTGCTACTTGTAGATGAATACTACATTATTATGAAGTTAGAAATGACACCCGTAGTACATTAATAATTAATCATTCGAGCATCAGCCATCTAGCAATTACAAGCAAACATACACATTTTTAAGCCATATGGTAGGAAGTAGACCATTAACCTATGGAATGAAATAGGTTATCCACCAACTGTGAACATGACCAAACAGTTATATTTACAAAATAGGCCATCTGCATAAGTTCTAAAATGATAGTTTAATTGAAGTGCGAACACTGAAAGGTCCAAAACACTAAACTGAGTTAGCTGCTAAAGACTGTGAGTCTATGACATATAAATTAGTGAAAAAGGAGAAACAATTATTCTAATTTCTATCTACTTTCCCTTCCTCTTTGCACCACAATTGCTGCGTGAGCCTCCACGTGGTGGTAGTGGAGTCGAAGTAGGAGGTAACTGTGTGTAGAAGTAGATGGAAGTGTGTTAAATTTATAGCAGCTGCGAGAGCCATTCTCCTGAAGGATGGCCAAGACCCTAGACGAGATCTAGGGCCCCCAGTGCACTCCTGGGGTACTTGGTCTGGGACCAAACAGTCAGTGCCATGGCAAAAGACCCTTCTTAGGGCCCCCAGTATATGACTGGGGTTCTTGGTCTGGGACCAAGCTGTTATAAGACCCTAGTTGTGATCTAGGGCCCCTGGACTGGGTCCAGGGTACCCATGCCTGGGGCATAGGGTTTTCTTGGTCTGGGACCAAGCAGTTAAAGCCCCTAGCTATGCCTAGGGCCCCTGGACTGGGTCCAGGGTACCCATGCCTGGGGCATGGGTTTCTTGGTCTGGGACCAAGATGATAAAGCCCCTAGA
>SNQJ01S0145690.1:0-10137 GCA_010110895.2 Picea sitchensis | reverse complement strand
TAAAATTGCTGTTATTGACTCTAACTGACTCTAAGTGGACTTAGACATAGCAAAAATAGTCCGACTGAGCTGAAACTTGACCAGTGGGTGTAGGGAGTGCTATTCCATTCATTTTGAGCACAAATACCCCTATCTTTCTCCCAAAGACGAAGTTTTTACAATATTAAGTTCAAAAATAATTAATTAATTAAATTAATTAAAATTTAATTAATAAAAAAAAACTAACTTAGACTCGACGGAATTCCGCGAAACTTTAGACACTGCCTAGCATGGTCATTTACAATGTTCTTAAAAGGTTACTCAATGAACGTGATCATCAGAGCGCCTTCCACCACTTTGGAGGAAGCCTGGGAGGGAAAAACTCAATGGGAGTTAACCTGACTAGTTAGGCCACATTAACCCCCTGAGATGAAAAAACCCCCGATGAAAGGAACTCCCCTGATGTCAACATCCAAGGTACCTGACCTAACTATGATCCATGCAGACATTATTACATTATATACCCTCGCAGGGGTGCGGAAATCCCGTTTACAAAATTTTAAGTGCTGGTGTTTAAAAAACACCTAGTAGAACCATCTCTGTCTCTGACATAGAATAGTCTTCATGATAATGAGTTGACCTCTGTGCTAAACAGGCGGTCAACAGGGCCAAATCTAGAATAGTTTTGATTTCTTGCAGTACAATTTCACACAAGCAATAAAGTGATTTACATTTTCATTTCAATCAACTTTAATAAAAACTTTGCAAGGATATTCACACAACAATCTTCATTTCAACAACATTTACATACATCTCACGACTTTTGGCACTTGTCTAATCATTTACTTTCAAGTCTTTTACTTCAAGTATTTATATTTTCAAGAGCATCTCCTTTGAAGTATCTCATTGATGTATGTATCTCTTCTGCTTTATTGTTATTGAATATATCTTTGGATAAGTGAATGAATCATATGCTGTTAGTGTAGATTGATATTTGGTTATATTGTTCTTGTTGCAATAAACTCCTAGAATACTAGCTGTGCTTAGATTTAGTTTTGAGCCTTAGTATATCTTCTTTAGGGACTACCCCCTTGCATTCGCTAGGAGTTGGCCTAGACAGAGGAGTCAAGGATCAGGTGACAACACCCTGACTCGCGACTTGCCCCCAAGGACACACCAAGTGGATTGAAGATTTCTTCCACGTTCCCAAGGTGTGTATAAAGGCAGCAACAGTCCCAAAGGCATCTTTGCCATTGATGTAGTGGCCCAATTGTCTCCGTATGGTATCATACTCTTCCTCATTAGGGACTCGTTTGTCTAATGCTTTCATATAACAAGCTTGAACCTCTGGATGTTGGTGTGGTTTTCTCTTCATCCCACTACTAGGCACTAGTGCTACAGGCCATGATATATGATAGTATTTTGGTGTAAGCTCATATGCTAAGACATATAGTGGAATATTTAGCTTTTCCCACTGTTATTCCACCTCCATGAATATTATTATAGAAGTTCACATCTCTATGTTGAACAATATCCTTACTCTACTCTAGCATGGTGTCCATATGTTCATACACCTCCCCAATTACTGGTTGATCTGAATCTGCAACCGAATCATTTTATAAATTGGCTTGGAGAATTGCAAAACACACCTCACTTGTGACCAACGATGATTGTCAGGAACAATCTCCTTCATTGCATTAGCACCATCTCTGTCAGTGCTTAAGTCATCCCAATCATCACCATAGCACGGAAAGCCTCTCTTACCCTCAATAGGCGCTTGAAGGTGAGGAAATAGCTACCAAATCTAGTCTTTGTGATCTTAAGTAGCTGCAACCTAGAGGGACTGCCATAAAAGCAATGGACCCTTGTATGCTCGCTAACAAATTTGATGAGTTTCTTTCCTCGCTTATACAAGTCCTTAATCCATCCACAATCTTTATGCTTGACAATATCATGCATCAAAAGTTTCAATGTGTGCACCAAACACCCACACCAAAAGATGCGAGGATGAACCTCCTCAATGATTTTTCCTGCTCCCTTACAATTTGCCGCATTATCAGTGATTACTTGAATCACATTAGAAGGACCAACATCATTAATGGTTTTCATTAGGAGCTCTAAAATGTTTTGAGCAAATGGAGTGATTGATGAGAAGTCATGGGATGCAAGAAACACTTCACCACTAGTCGAAACATCACAAACGTTTATCAAATGTTGGTTTCTAATATTTGTCCAATTGTCAGATATAATGGATACTGCACTATCCGCCCACTCATTTGTAAGCCGTGTCAGAGCTCTTTGGAGTTTTTCTCTTTCCTTGTCTAGTAACATAGTTCTGGCTTTCTCATACGTGGGGCCCTTGTATCCTTTGGGGGCTTTGTTGACGGCCTGAACCATATCATGCCAATAGTGGCAACGAAGAACATTGAATGGTACACCACAAGCATAGAGAAAGCACACCACTTATCCACCTCATCCCTATCACCAATGTTCCGAAAATTTGCTATTATTCTTTTAGATCCACCCTTTGCATGCCTTGAGGTTCCACTAGCATGAGGGTGTGTAGACGTGTTGCCATTAAATCTAGATGATGCATCATATTGAACCTTTTGATTCTTACCATGCATCTTTGTGCAACTTCCTCTATCTTGATGTATTTTTGTCTTTCTTCCTTTGATACCTTAGGGTAAATTGAGATCCCAATGGCTCCCTTATTCTCATCAGTCTCCAATACCCAACAAAGATGCCTCATCACATGGGTATATTAACCGGTATAAGGTTTTCCTAGATGACAATCATGATTACATAAAATTTTAGTGGTTCTACCCTCTCCCCCCTCCCTCGAGTTTTGCCACAAACCTCCACAAGGATGTGAATGGTGTTTTTCCATTTTCATTGCTACTTTCAACCTCTTCCAAATCTTCCTCATCTTCATAAAATGAGTCACTATGAGAATGACCACTATCCTCCTCTTCCCTCTGATGCCTAGTCCCCACCAACACCATGAGAATAAAAATGGAACCATAAACCACAAGATCATTTTCCTCAAGTCTTAGATGAACAACTTGCGATAAAATGGGGGAGAAGAAGGAATGGGAAAGAGTAGGAGAAGAGGAAAATTCCACAAACAAACAACATGAGGATATACAAAAAACTACAAAGAATGGGCTTTGGGCTTACCTCTTTAACTCTCTAACTATTTGCAGTAGTAGATGGTAGCCTTTATTCTCTCCTCCAAGCTCTCACAAATTTGCCTTCCTCAAAAACCAAGCTTCCCACTCCAAGCTCAAGCACACAAACATGAATGTAATGAGAGAAATAGTGGGGGAGAAGTGCTTTTATTTCTTCCTGGAGTTTGCCCTAAACCCTAAACCTCTCCTAGGTCCTGTTACCACAAGATCTGTCATCATCAAAGTGTGAAAGTGCTAAGCACCTAGATGATAGATTTGTGAAACTAGGGGGTTGGCCATTGCCACTTCACCAACTTCTCTCTGTTCTTTAGGCCGACTCTCCTTCGGCTCAAGGGAGGCTTCCCTAAATAGGATTGCTGGAGATTGAAGCTATGAAGTGCAAGGTGGTGTGAACAGTAATTTCCAGCAAAACAGGGTTGTAAAATTTGCAGAAATAAAAGGTGGTTGGTGGATGGAAAACTAGTGCCTTATCATTGGGTGAATGGGGTCATAACAAGGCTCAAATGAGAGGCTGTATTGAAGGGGGAAAGAAGTCAATATGGATGAAAAATACAAGCTGTATGAACTCCTTCCTTGCTACTTTTAATTGTAGAGATATGACTAAGGAAGTTACATATGTAGACAACATCCAACACTCAAGGAGATTTACAACTATCATGAATTAGGTTAATGTGTATTCATCCATAAATAGAGAAGGAAATGCAATCATGAACAAAACTCCAATGATAACCTAAAATGAAAATGGAAGGAGTATACCAAATTTTTACTCCTTGAGCATATGTCAAAAGCAATTTCAACAAAACAACAACAACAATAGAAGTATGAAAGACAACCTCACCCACAAAACAACTGTGTAACTCCTCCAAGCACATCCAAAATATTGCATTAAGCTCCAAGGGAGGGAGTTCCCCAAAATCCAACCATGCCAAACAAGTGATGGAGCTGGTCTTTAAATAGAGTCTCTAGCTCAACCTCTTACAATACAAAATATAATATCTCCTTGATTATAGAAAGTGCTAGAAATGTACAAGCCTCCAAGATGGGACTCCATCATTAATCACGAATGCAAATTTAGCTTATATGAAGAAAGGTCGACCTTCGTAAAAATTTAAAACATCTCAGTTTGTATCCCACCAATGAACAAATTTGCTGGTGTAGTTGAGGCGACTTGTAATCACGTTCAACTCAGGGCACATGACATGGATGCATAACTTAGGTAACTCCATGCCCTGTATAGCTCTAATCATAAAAAATGGCTTAAAAAATATTACACGCTCCCATGATTGGCCTATAAATTGTCTCATACAAGGCGACAACTCTTTAATTAGTAAGATGGTGACCCCAATAATCCTGTGCATGCCATCTCGACTTCTAATTATAGGCAGTTGATTACTGAACCCCTTTTCCATGGTGAATGAGGACCCCGTGGCTTCTAGCACGAACAATGGGAGGCAGTTTATGCAATTCGCTAAGAAGAAGAGGACCCATGGTTGTTGAGTACCATATCCAGTGCAAATTAGCAGCTCCATAGATTGGCGGTTCAACTTAAAAAATGCCATGTGAAGGTGGCCCCATCACCCAATCTAGCGTATGAGATGTCTCATATGATATTTTCTTTAGTTCATGTGTGAGGGCATTGAATAATCAAAGGATGGTTGAGTAAATAGTTCGAATCTTGTACGGAATCCTTTTCATATGGTTTGGACCCCCTTCATATGCTAAAGATGATCCCACGACTTCACATATATCTTGGATATGGGCTAAGATACGAAGGCGACCTTCATGGTATGATTCACATGGCCTTGCCTTCCCATGCATTAAGGCCCACATTTTTGTAAACATAATCCAAAAATAAAATATGATTTACTTCCTCCACACATGTGCCCTTTAAAGCACATGGTAAATGGTTAATAATTAAATGCATTCATGGCTTTGTAATTAAATCCCCTCACCATGGTATATACAAAAATTGAGTTCATAAGGTGAGCAACTCCCTCTTATGAATAAAATGGTCCCCTATGGTATAAAGTAACATTTCATGTGGTAAAAGGGGGATGGTTTAATAAAATATCGTAAGTGCCTTCATATGTGTGTAAGCCCCTTGCACATGGTTAAAATAAGATATATGGTTGAACTTATGAAAGATCATGGTGTAAAGGGTTAACACATGAAATACAAGGGGAATCTCAGAGTAATGTAGTTGGCACTCAAAAGGTTTAATGGATGGATGGAGGGGATGGCTCATTGGCATATATAATAATAATAAATGGCATCCACATGTATGCCAATGAGGGCATTCTCTAGAAAGGTTTTGTACCATGGTAATAGAAGCACAACCCACCAATGTCATAATAAAAGGAGTCCAAGGGCAATCATGACAACATCCACCAAAGATATACCATAGGACCAAGGAGCATCTCATAACCATCAACTTCTAAACCCTGAAGCTCCATCAACCAAGATATGCCACCATGAACAAGAACCAAGCCATGACAATCCACCACGTAAGCCACTTCTCATCCCATGCTACTAACAAGCTCCACCAACGTCCCAACCTTTGGAAGGGTAGGATCATGATACCAACTTGCAAAACTCTAAAACACGTGATCAAAACCACATGTGCAATCCTTGTGCAATATGGTGGGTAACGCATGTCCCACCTTTAAGAAAAAAAATCTTTTCTTTTTGTTGGAGTGTCTAGGCAAGCAAGGGAGCGCCTAGGAAGCATGTTTCCTACTCCGAGAATGTCACAGGAAGCATCGTGTTCCCCATAGTGGTAGGGAGCGCACTACCAGAGGCACTTCTAGGATGCTCCCAATCAGAGCACGGTTTTGGGGTGGGAGTGTTGAGATTTTGGTACCTTGGAAAGTGGTCCTCTTGTGTTTGTGAGTCTCTAAACACAAAGGGGGGATAGTATTACCCTCACAGTTTACTTTATGTCCTAATTTCACTTTGACTTTATTCACTTAAGTCATAAAGTGAAATTAGTCACTTGAGTATAAAGTGACATTTAATTCACTTGAGTAAAGTGAATTAGAGAACATAAAGCAAACTATGGAAACTTAAGTCAAAGTGGGTTTCCAAATGAGATTTATGAGATGTGATATCATCCATTGATTAGATTTGGGATAGATCTAATCTAGGCCCTTGATCTTCTAGGTTTGGCCTAAGAGAGGCTAAAGGAGGCAAGAGGGTAAAGTGAGGCTCATTATTGTCACTTGAGAGAGTTGAGTGAAGAGGAGGAGAGGAAGTGAGGGTTTCAAGGAGCAAAAGAGGCGCACTTGGAGCAAAGGGCACAAGCTTTCTTGAGGAGCTTTCATGGAGGGCGCATCTTCTTGAGAGGAGAAGGGCGCATGGTATGAAGATGGGTGTTGGCTTGAGGTTGGGTGCACTCTTGGAGTAGGGGCACACCATTGCATTGGGCGCATAGGCTTGAAGGTGAAGTGTATGCATGTGAGCTTGCATACAAGCTTGAGAGGGGGCGCACTAGAGATTAGGGCGCATCAAGCTTTTGAGAGGGGGTGCTCCAAAGTTGGGGGCACACCAAGGATTGAGGAGGGCGCACAAGAGAGTTGGGGCGTACTCATCAATTGCAAGGGCATTTACTTCAATGCAACCATTCAGGGCAAATGCAAAGGCAAGCAAGGGAAGGAGGTGTACCAAGGCAAAGGGCGCCTTGATCTAAGGCTAGTAGGCACAAGTTTGAGGGACTCCATTACAAGTTTAGATGAAGCTTGGATTGTATCAGGTTCCTTGTGAATTTACTTGTTGTAGCATTTTCTTTGGGATCTCCATATATATATATATATATATCTTATTGGATTTCCCCATGGGGTTTTTTTCCAGGGTCATGTTGACCAAAAACACTTGTGTACATTTGTCATGGTTTGTTTAGTACTTTCAGCTGTGTTAGTTGTTAAAGATCCTAGAGGGTATTTGATGTTTTGAGCTATATGCATGTGCTAACGTTTATGGCAGCCTAAACCGTATTTTAACCCATGCAAAGAGAGCCTCAAAAGGGCATCAAATCACAAGACTAAATGCAGAATCTCTGGGCAGAATTATCAGACTTAGTGACTGTCCCAAAACAGTGAGAAAACAGTTTGGTAACCTTGATTTTAGTGTCGAACATCAGGTCAAAGGACAGACTTGTGTTGGCAGCCTTTGGTACCTCAAAATTTTACAGGGAGCGGTCCTTGGGAGGACGCTCTTGGTAACATTGAATGAGACAAAGTCCATATGTTAGCCCACTCTTAGCTAGGCTGACCTTGGTTGGAAATCCTTGATAGATAACTATCCATGCAAATACTTGCAGCGTATAAGACAAGTGCAGGGACAAAATTCTATGAAGCCCGTGCATCCACCTATCCTCGTGATCAGAAGAAGTCCATTGAGCATTAAGAATAGGTGCTAGGACATGCCTTTTGTTAAGCAGGGAGTAAAGCTTCCTAGAATCATACTACTGAATCTGTTTGCCCTCACTCAGATTTGAAGTACGATCTCTGCAAATGTCAAGGAAAGCTAATCGATCCACCCACAAAATGTCTCCTTCGTCTTCTCTGTACTTTTCTTCCAGCAAACCCTCAAGCAAATCTCTACCTCTAGCAGAAATTCGCCCTCTCTCAATGAAATAATGCGCCCCAACCACCAAGTCGATTTCTTTTATCTCAATGAGAAAACGAAAACCCTATCTCCAAAGAGATCAAGGGCTGAGATCAACCCTTACTCTCTTAATGAGATGGACGGCCAAGATTAAAAAATCATCACTTGAATTATTTTCACTTTTAACTTTAGAAAAAGTGCTCATTAAGTCAACATTAAAATATAACACATTTAATGTACTTTTTCTAAGTTAGACTTAGGAAAAAGATTTAACCCATCAACTTCACTAGTTTCATTGTTTCCCTCCATGCTAGGACGCCACCACATGGAAGACGACCTTCTGAGTTACTCTTCTCAGTATTCCCTCTTAACGAGGAAGGGATTCTGGACCAACCTCATTTGATCTCTAAATTTCATGAATTTCTGTCTGCATAGTGCCTTGGTAAATATATCTGCCATCTAATCGTCTGTCTGTATATATTGGAGCCCCACAACTCCCCTCTGTAAACAATTTTGTATGAAGTGATAACGGATGTCTATATGCTTGCTAACATCATGAAACATAGGATTCTCAGATAGCCTGATGCAACTCTGATTATCACAATGTATCACAATAGCCTCTAACTCCTTATCAAACAGTCCCAAGAGCAACTTCCTCAACTACAGTGCCTCATATGTTGCTTAACTAGCTTCCATGTACTTTGCCTCATCATAGCTTAATGCCACTGATCTCGGCTTCCTGCTGAATCAAGATATAATACCCGATCCTATGTTGAAGTAGCACCTAGAGTGCTCTTTCTGTCCTCTACACATCTTGCCCAATCAACATCTGTAAAACCTGCCAATCTCACTCCACCATTGTGCTCATACAACAACCCGTACTCCACTGTACCTCTCAAGTAGCGAAGCACATGCTTTGCAACTATCCAATGCACTCTCCAAGGGTCCACCATGAACTGACTCAAAGAGTTAACTGCAAAGCTAATATCCGACCTAGTGTTGACCAGATACATGAGCGATCCAATAAGCTGACGATAGATGGTGGGTTCTACTGTCTCAAAACTAGATACATCAATCTTCCTCCAATTTGTCACTAGAGGCGTGGACATGGGCCTACTATCTGTCATCTTGAATCTGTGCAAGATCTCCACTGTATACTTCCCCTGTCCTAAGAAGAAGCACCCATCTGTCTGCCAAACCTCTAGACTAAGGAAGTAGTGCATCAATCCAAGGTCTTTCATTTCGAACTCTGCTGCAAGGTTAGCCTTGCAGTCTACAATCAACTGCTCATCTCCAGTAAGAAAGAGATCATCAACATAAAGTACCAGTATGAGAGGCACCTCACCTGCTAGAAAATAGAGGTTCAGACCAGCTTCACTCTGTTGAAATCCCATCTCTTTCAAATAACTATCGATCCTCGACTACCATGCTTGAGGTGCTTGCTTGAGCCCATACAAGGCTCGTCTCAACCTGCAAACATGCGCATCCCTGTCTCAAACCTCAAAACCTTCAGGCTACTCAATATAGACTTCTTCCTCAATAACTCCATTGAGGAAGGCAATCTTCACGTCCATCTGATGAACACGCCAACCCATCTTTGCTTCTAAGGACATAACTGCTTGGATGGAGGAATATCTAGCCACTGGGGCAAAAGTCGCCTCGTAATCAACTCCCACTTTATTTGCAAACCCTTTGGCTACGAAGCACGCCTTATACTTCTCCACGCTTCCATTTGCTGCATGCTTGACTTTATAAATCCATTTGGATCCAACCTCCCGTTTTCCCTTTGGCTTAGGCACCACCTCCCATACATCATTCTTCATAATGGAGGCATACTCCTCCATCATGGCCTCCTGCCACACTCCATGTTGTGCAACCTGCTCATAAGTGGAAGGCTTGACATCTATAAGCTCTGTCATGAGTGTAATGTACCCAAATCCTTGTGGTGGTTTACTCTGTCTAAAAGATCTCTTTGGAGGTGCTACCTGTCTAGATTCACTAACTGTGGACCTGTACCACTTAGGTCGTGGCCTAGGCTCAATCTCCCGTGGAACAACCTCATGCTGCTCATCCTCCTCACCAGTCTCCTAACTGTCCTATCCACTGTTGAAATAATGTAACTGCGAAGAGGATTCTTATTATTATTGGATTAAATCCCCATTGCGGATTAATCATGTCATTATTATTATTATTGTTATTGGATTAATCCTCATTGTGGATTAATCATGTCGGTAATTGTATAAGGACCAAATACCCTTTTGCGGATTGGTCATCGGACAATTATAAAGGGCAGAATAAGAAGTCGGCCCCAACAGTTATTATGGAAGACCCATAATTAATTAAAGGTGGGTTTACCCACCCAGAG
>SNQJ01S0145689.1:16005-34450 GCA_010110895.2 Picea sitchensis | reverse complement strand
TCAGCTCCAGGGCAGTGCCACGAAATTATTTTTGGGTGGTTTTTTCTATTTTAGCATTTTTGTTATTTTTAGCGGTTTTGTAAATCAATATTGTATTAATGGATTAGGGTTTTGGTAGCTGCAGAATCCCTAAAATATTGTGTATATATTGTATTATGAATGTTGAAATTAATACAATGAATATTTGAGAGGTGTAGCACCAAGGAAGGTTGGTTTTCTCCCGGTTAAGGGTCTCCAACGTAAATCTATGTGTACTATGTGTATGAGCCATTGATTAATTTCTATCCTGGTTAAGTGAATTGATTGATGGTCAAAGTCGAGCTAGATCGACAGCATCGACAACAAGTCGAAGTCGAGGTGGATCGATAGCAAGTTGAAGTCGAGGTAGATCGACAGCAAGTCGAAGGTTGAGGGAGTCGACCGGATAAAGTCGAAGTCAGAGATATCGACGACAAGTCAACTGAAAAAAGGATGAAGTGTGGGTGTGAGATGAACAACTAGAGACCAAATGGAGGCCGACTGTTAGTCAACTGGTAAACCCAACTTGGAGTCGACTATAACATAATCCCAAGATTTGCGATATTTGTAGCCAATGATATGCATGGATCTGTAAATGTTTTTGGGCACCAATATTTAGGGTTTTTCCTGTTGTAAAGCCTATAAAGAGACGTTTTGTAAGTCCATTAAGGATAATGAAAAATATTATACTGCATGTGTAAATCGTAGGTTGTTGGTCATGCATATGTAAACCGAATTGGCTACAGGGTTGTTCTTGCTTGTGCAAGAGGGTACGATGTCAATTGTGTCTTAGGTGTGGAACAAGGTTAGACATGTAACCTATTATTATGAATGAATAAGACAAAAAGAGAGTAGAACACTCAAAGGAATGTTGGTTTTCTCGGTTAAGGGATTTCCTGGTTAAGGGTTTTCCCGGTAAGGGTTTTCCTGGTTAAGGGTTTCCAGGGTAAAATATTGGTGTATTGTGTGATTGCTTATGTCATTTTCTTTCTTGATTAAATTCTTATTCTCTTCTTATAGTATTAGTGTGTAAGTGCCCTGCATTTCCTGACATGTGGTATTAGATCTTGGGTCTTTCCTGACAAGTGAGTTATCAGAGAGGTGTAATTCTTTGGTGAGTATATCAGATCTTGATCTGCAAATCTTGAATCTGAAAACTAAATCCAAGGTATAGTAAGAGTCGTAAGTCATAAATTGTATTAAATATCACGGTAAAGAATGTCGAGCAGTTCTAGAATACAGATAAAAATATTCAATGGCCATAATTTTGAGCTTTGGAAGCATAAAATGGAAGATCTTCTTATGGATTGAGAACAATGGGTAGCGGTCTGTCTAGGTACCCAGCCAATAGGCATGTCGACGGAAGAATGGGAGAAACTTGAAAGAAGAGCAATAAGTATGATTCAGGTTTGTCTTGCAGATTTGGTGTTGTTGAATGTCTCAGGTGAATATTCAGCCAAGAAATTGTGGGAAACGTTGGGAAACTTATACCAATCGAAATCTATGGTGAATAAGTTGTTTCTAAGAAATAAACTATATCTTATGAGGATGAGTGATGGTAGTTCGGTGACTAAGAATTTAAATGTGTTTAACACCGTGTTAATTGAGTTATCATCTATGGATATAAAGATCACTAATGAGGAGAAGTGTATCATCATATTATGTTCCTTGCTAGACTCTTGGGATAGCTTAGTCATGGTTGTTGGATTACTGAGAGGGGGGGATGAATCAGTAATAGAGGAGTTCAATATTTGTAACCCACAAAATGCAAGTGTTATATCAATGTATCATTATCATACAATAGTTGCAGAGTAAATAAACAATGAACAAATGAGCAATCATACACAGAACATCAATGTTTTTACGTGGAAACCCAAAGCGGGAGAAAACCACAGAAAGATTTTTCTTATATGTATTTAAGAATTAAATTCATCGGAAGCACCAACTTCCTTTGTTTTCCAGCTTCAACTGGAAGGAGGATCCAACCCCATAGTTTCTCAGGCTACAACCTAAGGGAAGCTCCAACTCCCCAATTCTCTGGCTACAACCAAAAGGAGGCTACAACCCGCTAGTTTCTCAGGCTACAACCTAAGGGAAGCTCCAACTCCCCAATTATTTGGATACAACCAAAAGGAGGATACAACCCCCTATGTTCTCCGGCTACAACCACTTGTCCTTGCCCCATCCAACCGCCCTGACGTAGAAGTAGAATGATGGAACCAGTGTCACACGATCACTGTGACATATACTATTGTAAACATGTAATAATCAACCTGTAATCAACCTATAACAAACTGTACCAATAACATGTGCCAACATGTACCATACATCAACCTATATCTCAACCTGTACCATAAACAAATTCATCAACCATGCACCAAACCTGGCACAATAACCTGTCCAAACAACCTATAATAAACATGTACCATAAACAAGTGCATCAACCATGCACCAACCTGTACCAATCATGCATCAAATACACATAAATTATGATTCATCAAGATGTACCAACATCGTCAACTATACACCTCATGTATGTGCCAACTCATCAACAACTTGTCTCAACCATGTACCCAACATGTACCTCAACCAAAATCCCTCATCAATTTCATCATCCAAATCTGATTTTTAACTCTATAATAGACTTGGTGTATATGATCACATACCTGCAAACCTTTCTTAACTTTAACAACAAGATACTAGCATTTTCATCAAAATCTACTTTAGTCTCACATCACTAGTTTTGGATTAGTCAACAACCCTAACTTGAAATAATCATAATTATGTACATGTAATGAATAAATATCTGAAAATAGTACACAATTTTCTTCAATTTCTTTTATGCAATTCCTCCAGGTTTCACTACTTGGAACCTCTCAGAAAAGGAGTTATAGAAAAAATGGCATACCTTGTTGAATTTTGTCTTATTCTAGAGAGAAAACTTGTAGAGCATGCCCCACACGGAATATTTGTTGTATGGGTCTAAAAATCGTACAAAGAATACTAAATACTATACTCTAACCAATACATTTTGTCTTACTGAATTTGGATCTATTATGAAGAAGTTATGACGTTTTTACCAAAAATAGATGTTTTAGACCAGTTTCAGGACTAGCCGCAAACCCTATTTTCCATGGAGTGTAACTCCAAAAATACAACGACCCACAAGCTGAAATTTTGATCACAACTACTTGGATATGTTTCCTCAACTTTCTTCAAATTTCATGGTTTGAATAATTGTATAAAAAAAATTATTGCGGAAATGGTGAGATGACCTGTAAATAGCATACCTTAGAAAGCATCATCAAAAGAATGTATCCTCCCTTGAATTTTGGCCTTCTTTACTTCACCTTCCCTCTAAAATTTAGCTTAGATATCTTTGGTTACCTCAGTCACTTGTAGATATTCAATATTCTCAAGTGTGATTAAAATGAGAGAGCCTTGCCTCTTATTTATACTTTCATGTAGCTTCCTCTAGGGGTTACCTTTTAACCATCTTAACCCACTTTCCTTATTTTAGGGTTAACCCACTTCTAACCACTTTTCCACTAAGTAATTTCTCCATTAACTTTATTATTTAAGTAATTTCTTTTGTTTCCACTTTGACTTATAGTACACTCATCACTTCACTTTATTATTTAAATAATTTCTTCTTTGCAACCACTTTGCTACTTTGACCTTTTGGGGCTTCTAGATGACTCATGAGGGTTCTCCAGCTTCACATGGACATAACTCTCTAACTGTGAGGAGTTATGTGGTGTTCCACATACCACCATAAATTGCACGACATGTACTATTCATCCATAATAGTCATACCTTCAGATATATTAAAACTCATACCATTATACATCAAACAAACTTGGGTCCATTACCCAAACCTTTGTGCTACCATAATTCGCTACCAAACTTTCTTCAAGGCTTGACATCAATGAAAACCAACCCAAATAATCAACAATATCCCCCTTTGGCATTGATGGCAACACTCTGATGCAATAATGAAGTCATAACACTCATGCTCCCCCTGTGACCATCGCTCCCCCTGTGACCATGCCTTTGTGCTCTTTCTCCAAGCATTTACCTTTTCATCTGATAAATATATCCCCCTTTGTCATCAATGGAAAAGGTATATTTCCATCCGGGGTTTCTCCCCCTGACTGAACTCTCCTGAAACTGATCCCCCAACCTGAATTGTCCTATTTATGGTGCTTCCTCATGTAAATCTAAGACATATAATATAATCATTCAAAATCATTCATTTTGGAGTAGAAATTACTCCAAGTCTCTGGCGAAAATATGCAAAGGCTTCCCTTGGAAGCAGTTTTGTAAAGATGTTGGCCACTTGTTCTTTTGTGCCCACATATTCAACTCTGGTGTTCTTCTCTGCAACCTGTTCACATAGAAAGTGATACTTTATTGGAATGTTCTTTGTCTTGGAATGCATCACCAGGTTCTTTGAGATGTTGATGGCGCTTGTATTATCACAATATATTGGAATGGACTCATCATATTCAACCTGTATATCTGTCAAAGTTTGTTTCATCCATAGAACCTGAGTACAACATCATGTTGTTGCAATATACTTTGCTTTGGTTGTAGATAAAGATATTCATGATTGTTTCTTACTTAGCCAAGATACTAAAAACTCACCCGAGAAGAACGTTTCTCCACTAGTGCTTCGTCGGTCATCAATGCAACCTTCCCAATCTGCATCTGTGTCTAACATCTTTCTTTTTCTCTGTAGAATTTTTTGTATCTCATTTTATTTCCAATCTTGCAATCTCTGGGACCTAGTCTTTGTTCACTTTTTATTCGTGTTTTCTTATCCATACTTTCTTATATCTGATATCAGTGTTATATTTCATGGAAGTATTGATCATGCTTCTACAATCACTAAGTATGTGTCCATAGTTTTGACATTTGTAACATTCAATGTTACGTGGGGCCACATAGGCATTTATTGCTCGAACATTTCTTTTATAATCCCTTCAATCTGCAACCTTATGTCCAAAATTAGTACAATAAAAACAATGACCATAAAAGAAATTTGCATAACTGGGAGTGAATGATCTTCTTTGTGGTGTAGTCCTTCCGAATTTATGCCTTGACTGATCATGATCATGATTGAAGCTTCTTTGTGGCTTGAACATGGATGATCTTCTTCAAAATGTATCTTCAATAGTTTTGTTAAATTCAGGTTGACCATGATTCCTTCCTTTGAGTACTTATGCATAACTCTTTCTCTTTTCTTGATTCTTCTTTTCTAGCAACCTAGAGTGCTTCTCTTCATTCTCTATAACTGATGTGGATGTTTCTATCTCTTCAATGTTCTTGTTGATCTTGACAATTTTACTTCTCAATGTGACAACTTCTTCTTCAAGCTTCTCAACCTCTTCTTATTTCTTCATTAACTGAGACTTCATGACTTCTTCTGTTATTTTCGCTTCTTCAAGATTAATTTTTAATGTGATTATTTCTTCTTCGAGTCCTTTCTCTTCTTGACCAAACTCTGCCTCAAGCTGGTTTAGATCGTTAGTTCTTTCCTTAAGATGATCTATCAATATCTTCTCTCTCATTTATGCTTCTTCCTTATGTGCTGCTATGTTGGCTTCCAAATACTGCTTTTGATATTCAATATTTTCTTCGATCTTTCTAGCTTCTTCTTGCTAAGTTCTTAAGTTCTTGATGACCTATTGGGCTTCTTAAAAAATGTGAACACTTTCCTTTTGTTTCATCAATTCTTTCTTGAGTGACTTGTTTTCTTCTCTTAGTTCATCTAAAGCACTAATCAATTCTGCTTCATAATTGTCTTCCTTTTTAATTAGTTTTTCTGTCTCATTTCCTTCATGGAATTTTATTTCAAGATGTATGTGTTTTTCACAATTAAATAAAAAAAAACATACCTCTAGTGATTATGTACTCTTCATCTTCTGATTTTGTTTGATATGGTGAACATAATTCTTCTTGATATGTATCTGCATCTTCTTTGGCATTTTTTGTATCTGCGATGGGTGAAGAATATATGTCATGTAACTTATCCCAAATTTCTTTGGCTGATGAACATTTACCAACCTTTTCTCTTACCGGATTAGGTAATCCTTCCCAGATAAAATCCATTGTTGTTTTTTTATTCTTCTTTAATTCCTTCTTGGTTGCAGTCTTTTCCCTTTTTGAACTATCATATCCTATAATGAATGATAGCCAAATATAATTCCCCTATGCCTGTAAAAATACTTTCATCCTTCCACTCCACATCTAATACTTTAAACCATTCTGACCATTGAAAAATGGTACTCCATTCTCAGAATAATCCATGATCTCCTTCTAGTGGTTAAATTGTTTCCTGAAGGAACCTGCTCTGATACCAATTGTTGGATTACTAAGAGGGGGGGTGAATCAGTGATAGAGGAATTCAATATTTGTAACCACAAAATGAAAGTGTTATATCAATGTAGCATTATCATCCAATAGTTGCAAAGTAAATAAACAATGAACAAATGAGAAATCATACACATACACAATACACTAGTGTTTTTACGTGGAAACCCAAAGTGGGAGAAAACCATGGAATGTTTTTTCTTATATGTCTTTAAGAATTACATTCATTAGAAGCACGAACTTCTTTTATTTTTCAGCTTCAACTGGAAGGAGGCTCTAACCCCCTAGTTTCTCAGGCTACAACCTGAGGGAAGCTCCAACTCCCCAATTATTTGGCTACAACCCCCTAGTTTCTTAGGCTACAACCTAAGGGAAGATCCAACTCCCCAATTATCTGGCTACAACCAGAAGGAGGCTACAACCCCCTATGTTCTTCGGCTATAACCGGAAGGTGGCTACAACCACCTATCCTTTCCCCATCCAACCGCCCTGACGTAGAAGTAGAATGATGGAATTGTTGTCACACTATCACTGTGAAATATATTGTTGTAAACCTGTATCAATCAACCTGTAATAACATGTACCAATAACCTATGCCAACATGTACCTCAACCTATACCATAAACAAATGCATCAACTATGCACCAAACGTGTACAAATAACATGTCATAATAACATGTTCAAACAACCTGTACCAATCATGCATCAAATACACATAAATTATGATTCATCAAGATGTACCAACATCGTCAACTACACACCTCATGTATGTGCCAACTCATCAACTACTTGTCTCAACCATGTACCCAACATGTACCTCAACCAAAATCCCTCATCAATTTCATCATCCAAATCTGATTTTTAACTCTATAATAGACTTGGTGTATATGATCACATACCTGCAAACCTTGCTTAACTTTAACAACAAGATACTAGCATTTTCATCAAAATCTACTTTAGTCTCACATCACTAGTTTTGGATTAGTCAACAACCCTAACTTGAAATAATCATAATTATCTACATGTAATGAATAAATATCTGAAAATAGTACACAATTTTCTTCAATTTCTTTTATGCAATTCCTCCAGGTTTCACTACTTGGAACCTCTCAGAAAAGGAGTTATAGCAAAAATGGCATACCTTGTTGAATTTTGTCTTATTCTAGAGAGAAAACTTGTAGAGCATGCCCCGCACAGAATATTTGTTGTATGGATCTAAAAATGTACAAAGAATAATAAAGACTATATTCTAACCAATACATTTGGTCTTACTAAATTTGGATCTGTTATGAAGAAGTTATGATGTTTTTACCAGAAACACTTGTTTTAGACTAGTTTGAGGACTAGCCACAAACCCTATTTTCCACACAGTGTAACTCCAAAAATACAATGACCCACAAGCTTAAATTTTATCACAACTACTTGTATATGTTTCCTCAATGGTATCCCAATTTCATGGTCTGAATAATTCTATAAAAAATGTTATTGTGGAAATGGTGAGATGACCTGTAAATAACATACCTTAGAAAGCATCATCAAAAGAAATTATCCTCCATTGAATTTTGGTCTTATTTACTTCACCTTCCCTCTGAAATTCGACTTAGATATCATTTGGTTACCTTAGTCACTTGTAGATATTCAATATGCTAAAGTGTGATTAAAATGAGAGAGCCTTGCCTCTTATTTATACTTTCATGTAGCTTCCTCAAGGTGTTACCTTTTAACCATCTTAACCCACTTTCCTTATTTTAGGGTTAAACCACTTCTAACCACTTGTCCACTTAGTAATTTCTCCATTAACTTTATTATTTAAATAATTTATTTTGTATCAACTTTGACTTATAGTACACTCATAACTTCACTTTATTATTTAAATAATTTCTTCTTTGCAACCACTTTGACTACTTTGACCTTTTGGGGCTTATAGATGACTCATGAGGGTTCTCCAACTTCACATGGCCATAACTCTCTAACCGTGAGGAGTTATGTGGTGTCCCACATACCACCGGAAATTGCATTACATGTATTATCCATCCATAATAGTCTTACCTTCAAATATATTAAAACTCATACCATTATACATCAAACAAACTTGGGTCCATTACCCAAAACTTTGTGCTACCAGAATTCGTTGCCGGACTTTTTTCAAGGCTTGACATCAATGAAAACCAACCCAAATAATCAACAGTGGCCATTGGGAGTAATAAAACCACACTAGCGCTAGAGGACGTGGTTATTTCTATGTTGTCGGAAAAAATGAGAAGAAAGAACATGGAAGGATCGACCAAAGATGCTCTGGTAGTGAGAGGTCAACCGGTAGACAGAGATAAAGGAAGATTCTCCAATAGAAAGTTCAAGTAGAAGGGTAGATATAAATCCCTAGTTCAGTTGGCGCAAAGATGTTGGAAATGCGGTAAAGCTTGGAATTATAAAAGGATTGTAAGTCGAAGGCAATAGAAGTTAGTGTTGGATTCGACGAGAAGCAGACGACTAAGAGAAATATGACCTCAGACAAAGGAGGTGATGTGTATCTGGTGTCGACCAATACACAGTCAGATCAAGATGTTTGGTTGATCGACTCAGGAGCATCCTATCATATGAAACCACATAAAGAATGGTTATGTGAATATGAACAATATGATGGGGGTGATGTGTTCTTGGGGGATTACTCGCAACCAGAATTGTCATATGGGGAAGATTTTGACTGACACTACAGGATTGGAGGAAAAGGACCCTTCTAGGTGTGCTACACATTCCAAGTTTGGAAATAAACTTGAAATATGTCAGAAAGATGAGTGATGTAGGTGTGCATACTCTGTTTCAGAAGGATTCATGCAAGATTGTCAGAGGTGTGATGGTCTTAATGAGAGGATTTAGGATTGGTACCCTGTACAAGTTGTTAGGGAATCTTGACTCTATTGGATGCAACTGCATTGTTTCTCCTAAAATTGAATCGAATGTGACTCGAATCGACTCAATGTCAACACAACTTGACTCAAATTTATCTAAGTTGGTTCAAACTGACTCGAAAAGACATGATGAAGTCGATCGGACTAGGCTATGGAACGAGAGGATGGGACACATTGGAGAAAAATGACTTCAAGATATGAAAATCAAAGGTATGGTTGAAGGTTTTCCTTAATGTGGTTTAGAAGTCAACTTTTGTGAACATTGCATAAATGGAAAACAAAGTTGGGTGAGGTTCCCATCTAGAGTGACAAGGGAAATGGGATTCTAGAACTGGTGCATAGTGATGTGGTTGGCCCAATTACAGTTCCTTCACTTGGTGGATCCTTGTATTATGTCTCCTTCATATATGATTTTTCCAGGAAGACATGGATATATTTTCTGAGGAAGAAATCATAGGTTTTCGAGAGATCTAAGGAGTTTAAACCTCTTGTGGAAAACCAGACAGAGAAGAGGATTAAAGTGATGAGGACTGAAAATGGTGGTGAATTTTGTGGAAAGGAATTTGATCAGTTATATAAGCATTGTGGCATAGCATGAAAAAATACCACACCATATACCCCGCAAAAAAATGGAGTTTCCAAGAGAATGAACAGAACATTGATGGATAAGACAAGGAGCATGCTTAGTGGTGCTCGGCTCGCACAATAATTCTGGGTGGAGGCAGACGAGACTGCAAGATATCGTGTGAATATGTCTCCTTCATCGGCACTAGTCGACACAAATCCAAATGAGGTATGGTCGGGTAAGAATCCTTCGGTGTCACATCTCAAAGTGTTTTGTTCTGATCCATTTGTGCATGTTCCCAAGGAAAAGAGGATAAAGTTGGACAAGAAGGCAATCAAATGTATTTTCATCGGATACAAAGAAGGGATGAAAGGATATAAGCTATGGGATCCTGCATCAAGGAGAATATTGTACAGTAGAGTTGTGGTCTTCAGAGAATTTGGAGGTAAGTCTAAGCCTAAGGAATTTTTTCAGACTGATAATAACACTGATATGGTGTGGTTTGAACTCAGGAATGAAGAAGATGATTCAGATGAGTTGATTGAATCTGAGGAAGAGGTGGAAAAATTGTCCTCAGGAATGAAGAAGATGATTCAGATGAGTTGATTGAATCAAAAGAAGAGGTGGAAAAATTGGTTCCAGGTAACAAGGAGGTCAGAAAGATAAAAAAAAAAAAAAAAAACAATTGAAATGCATATTCCACCTGAATTTCATTCCACATTCATGTTAACCACCATCGACGATGAGCCCAAGTCGATTGGTGAGGCAGTTAACTCAACATAGGGGAAACTCTGGAAGAACACCATAGTCGAAGAGATGGAATCCTTGTAAAAGAATGAGACATGTGATTTAGTCAAGTTACCTAGTGGAAGAAAAATCGTTGGTAGCAAGTGGGTGTTCAAGAAGAATATGAGTGTTGCACGACAAGTCGAGAAGTTCAAATCTCAACTGGAAGCAAAAGGATATTCCCAAGTCAAGGGAGCCATCTTCGATGAGATTTTTTCCAATGTTTCAAATCTAACTTCCATTAGAGTACTAATGTCTCTGGATGCAACATTCGATCTGGATATAGAAAAGATGGATGTGAAAATAGTGTTCCTACATGGGGACCTGGATGAAGACATCTACATGTAACAACCTGGAGGATTTGTAGTAAAGGGAAAGAAAGATTTGGTGTATAAACTCAAAACATCCCTTTATGGTCTAAAGCAATCACCAAGGATGTGGTACCAGAAGTTTGACACATACATCCTTAGTTTGGTATTTGTGAGAAGCAAAGTTGATCACTTCATATATTCCAAGGAAGAAGGTGGGTGGTTCATATATGTATCTTTGTATATCGATGACATGTTGTTGGTTGGAAATATCATGGATGCAATAAAGGAGGTGAAGAAACAGTGATCCTCCAAGTTCGACATGAAGTATCTCGGTGAAGATAAATTCATTTTGGGAATGGAGATTAAGAGAGATCGAGTCATTATAAATATTTGGTTGAATCAAACAAAGTATATTGAAACAATTCAACATGAAGGATTACAAATTGGTGAAGGTGCAAATTCCTATGGGAGCAAGGTTTATTGTTGAACAGTGTCCAAAGACACAGAAAGAAATAGAGGACATGGCACGTGTTCCCTATGAAAGTGTGGCTGGTAGTTTAATTTATGCGATGATCTACACTCGACCAGACATTTCCCATGCAGTAGGAGTGTTGAGCAGGTATATGTCGAAACCTGGAAAGGATCATTGGATAGTTGTCAAGAGAGTATTTAGGTATTTTTGTGGCACGAAGGACTATTCTATATGATACCAAGGAAAACCTGGAGGAGACTGTGGTAAATTAGATGTACATGGATTTGTCGACGCCCACTGGGTTGGATATCTGGATCAATGGAGGTCAACTAGCGGATATGTCTTCAAGATGTTCGGTGGAGCAATAATTTGGATGAGTAAGAGAAATAAAGTCATATCCTTGTTGACAACAGAATTTGAATACATGGCGGCCACTCATGGAAGAAAAGAAGCGGTATGGCTTCAAAGGTTGTGTTCAGGAATTGGGTTTGAGAAGAGAACTATGAAGGTAAGTTGTGATATTCAAAGTGCAATATTTATGGAAAAGAACCATGCTTGTCTAAGCACATTGATGTAAAATACCATTTCGTAAGAGACATGATGGAAAGTAACAAGGTGCTACTAGAGAAACTAGACATGTTGACAAAGTCTATGAGTGTTGTGAACTTCTCTTGGTGAAGAGAGGCAAAGGGAATTTTTTCCCTAGGTCTGTGAATGAAAGTTCAGAAATATCTTGTTTCATCAAAGAAGACAATAAGTGGGAGAATGTTGGTCTGTTATATTCTATGCAGTGAAACTCTAGTTGAGGTGAATTGACTAATGGTCAATTTCGAGATAGATCGACAACATCGACAGCGAGTCAAAGTCGAGGTGGATCGACACCAGGTCGAATTCAAGGTAGATTGACAGCAAGTCAAAGGTTGAGGGAGTCGACCAGGTAAAGTCAAAGTTGAAGATATCGATGGAAATTCAATCGAAAAGAGGTCGAAGTGAAAGCGTGAGATGACCAACTAGAGACTGAATGGAGGTCGTGTTAATTTTTTGTTGTTGTTATTAGATTCTTTCCAAATTACATGAGAATTAAATGAATTTCCAAAACAACAGCATAAAGAGGATCACTGAAAGAAACAGAATCACAAGGTACACAGCATTTTATCTTGGTAAACCCTCATGGGGGAGAAAACCCAGCAAAATCTTCCTCAATAATAGATTGCCAATACAATTCCAAGACTAAGGCCAAAACACCAAGAATAAACAAAGAATCATAATGCACCTCTCTTCTCCTTCCTTTTGCAACAACAAATTTCTTCAATATATGTGCACTAGATGGAGTATGAGAGTGTATAAGTGAGGCACCATCCTCACATATAAATACTAGTTGAGTAGGCGCTAGGGTTATGTATCTTCACATGGTAGGGCCAAATTCTTCTAGAAGTGGTTAAAACCACTTTATAAACACTAAGGTATGAATTTACAAATACCACCATATAAATATGGTTTGACCAATCCACAAACCGAGATTTGATCTTATACAAGTCCTGACATGATCAATTTGCAAAAGGGGATTTGATCTATAGGACAATAACTCAAATTTAATTATAATATTCTTCGAAGTTACAATATTTCAACACTCCCCTTAACGAGAAGGGTATTCTACTGACATGACCCAATACAACATCATCAAGAGAGGGAGAGGAAAGCATCATCATCAACATCTGGAACATTGACTGGCATATCTATAAATCATCAAAAAATTTCCTCATCATCAATATCATCATCGTTTACAGCATGGAGCTAGACTAACATCATCATCATCAAGATGAAACATCAACATCAATAGCATGAAACTAGAACAGCATCATCAACATCACGAGATTGGAACAACATCATCAATAGCACGAGGCTGGAACAACATCATCAACAATGTGAAGTTGGAACAACATCATCAATAGAACGAAGCTTAAACAACATCATCATCAACAGCACAAAGTTGAAACAACAACATCAAAATGTGGCAACAGAATGAGGTAGGTGTATCAACAACAACATTTGTGGTACTCTGACAGACCGTCCTTAACGGCCCTTCAAGATCTACCCAGGAATCATAAGATTCCCTAGGATATAAAATCCTAACGGAGCTACCACTACTGACCACAACTGGCATATACATGCATGGGTACTTTGATAAACCATCCTTATCGAACCTTCAAGATCTTCCCATGGATGATCAATCCCCTAGGATATAAAATCCTAATGGAGCTATCGGTTGTTGGTTAGGATACCATAGTATCATCAGCATCACTCCCCCTTTCGAGGGAGGTCCTTTTGGACAACACCAAGCTTGTCTCAGAAGTAATCAAACTTCACACAAGATTGAGGCTTGGTCAACACATCTGCAACCTGCTAATATGTGCCAACATATTGGAGCTTTACAGCTCCCCTATGCACCATATCACGAATGTAGTGATACTGAATATCTATGTACTTTGACTTATCATGGAACACTGGTTTCTTCGTCGTCTTTATACAACTCTATTTATCACATAGATTCATGGTGGATTCCATCTCTAGATCGAAGAGACCTGTCAATAACTTTTGAAGCCATATGGCTTCACAACTAGCGGAACATGTTGCAATGTACTCTACTTATGCCATATTGAGAGAAATACTGGATTGCTTCATGATTTTCCATGAAGTCATGGCTGACCCCAAACTGAAACAACATATGGAAGTGCTATTCCTATTTGAAGCACTTCCAACCCAATTTGAATCAGTATAACCATACAGTTTGAAGTCATGATCTCCAATATAATATAGACCATAATCCAACATACCCTTAAGGTATTTCATCACATGGTTTGCAGCTACAAGGTGAACACGTCTGGGCTCCACCAAATACTGACTCAAGGTGTTCACAGCAAAGCATATATCTACCCTGGTATTCATCAGATACATCAATGAACCAATAATATTTCTGTATAGAATAGCATCAACCAACTCTAACGAAGTATCAAACAAAATATTCAAATTCGTCTCCATGGCTTTGCATTCCAACGTGTCAAATCTCTTTAGTATTTTAACTGCATACTTCCCTTGGTTAAGGAATATATTCTCTAGGCTCTACCAAAATTCAATACCTAAGAAATAATGCATTGGTCCTAGGTCTTTCATCTCAAATTATGTAGCGAGCTTCCTTTTGTAATATCTGATGAGATTTTCTTCTCCTGTCAAGAATAATTCATCCACATATAGTAGAAATAAAACTGGCTCATCATTCATAACCTTGAAGTAAATATTATAATCAACTTTACTCTTGGTAAATCTCAAGCTCATCAAGAAACTGCCAATTCTTCCATAAAAAGATCTTGGAGCTTTCTTCAACTTGCAGACATGAGTCTTATTGTCTCGTACTTCAAAACCAAATTTTCACATCACATTGTAACAACCTGGTACACTTTCTCAGTTGCAACTCAATATGCATAATCATGTGTTGGTTCTATGTGCTTTCGGCAAAGCACTATTTGTCTCACTGCCTAAGAGTATGTCCTCTACTTTTTCTGCAATTGTTCCTTCCAGAATTGGGACTCTACACCTGCAACTTATCTTTCTGAAGCTGAGAATGACTGCTCCATTCCCATTGTAACTATTGCATTCTAAGAGTAGTTCCTCTACTCTATCACGACAACATCTTCATCTGAAACTGAGAGTGGCTCAATAACTGATACTGAAAGTATCTTTTCCTCTTTCACGTAGGTAACTCAATCTTAAATATAGGGAATGTTCCCCCCTAAATCTCATACGGTATCGGAATCATGGTTGTTCTGGTTGTCTTCATGAATACTGGAATTATTTCTTTGATTACTGGAGCAAGTGTCTCGTCATAGTATTCTCCCTCTTGTTGGGAGAATCCTCTGGACAAAAATCGAGATTTGTACATATTTATATTGTTATTTGCAACATGCTTGATCTATTAGATCAATATTGGAAGTCACCACTAACTTCCTTTCTAGTCTCAAGGAAAAATCCATATCCCAATCCTTTTGACTGGCTTCCTTCTTTGTCACTGAAACAAGGGAATCTTCCTAGGAGATTTCATGTCTCCTAGAGGTCTCTGAAGCTACTATCTAGTATTCTCAACTCATGGTATATGTCCGTCGGTCCTAGAAGATGTCTCCTTTTCCCATCCGATCCTCTATGAGATCAAGCTCACTCTGAGTCTTGATTTCTTCTGAGTCTACAAAGACTTCATAGTCTCTACAAGATATACTTGGTGTTGAATACCAAGTCTTAATATGAAAAGTTGAGTCAGACTTCAAATGAATTCTACTTCCTATCAAGGTGAATTCATTATTGACCAAGTCTACTATGAGTTATATTCTAATGTTCGGTCATCTTTGGAGCCTTCTTCTCCTTACAATCAATCTCCAAACTAACTTCTTCTTCATCATCTTTGGTACATGGATGTATGCGGTCATGTATACAACTTGCATAGTCTGCTCCATGTCTCATTTAATATGTTTCCTCTTGCAACCATCACTATAGATTCCTCAGGGTTATCACCTGTGACCTAGAAGTAACATGAACAACAAGGGAGAAATAGCAAACAAGAATAATACTATTTATAATAATAATAAAACAATAGCAAGAACAATCGTCACAGTAGCTCCTTTATAGCTATCACTTGTGACCTGCCTGAAACAAGGGTAAAAGGTAAGAAATACAATAATAAGAAATGAGAGAAACACCCTTCTAGTGTTGTGATAAATCATTCCTCCATGGTAACCTAGAACCAAAACAAGAAGTTTCTCCTAAAGGACATGTTAGTTATATCTGGTAAGTGATTACAATAAGCATTTATCTCAATAATGCTCACATGCTATCAAGTATAAAAAAAAAAAAATATTGTTATCTCAACTATAGTGTTTACTTGTAATGAGGTAGTTATCAAACTTGACATGTGAAAATTTGAATCTTGTCAACTTAATCAATCAAACCTAGAACCTAGAGTCTTGTCCTCAAGAATGAGTGTTGTTTCTTTTCTTTCTAGTCTCTTTCACTCAAGATGAAAATTATTCTCTTCAACCTATCCTCTATACTGAGATAATATTCTTTCTTGACAGAAATCTAAGTTAGAGAATAAACTCTATAATCTCAACTTTAATCAATCTAATACCTTGACTTTAATTTTGACCAATGGTTAGTATGATGGTCATAACAAATAGATGCATATCAAAATAATCGAACTTGGGGTGCATTATTTCTTTGAATGTGTTGGATATTAGATCCTCCAGGATCTATTATTGTTATTTAGATAAAAGATCCTTTCTCCTACAAATACCCTTTAAAATTAACAATTTAAACATATGTAAGTGCAACCTATGACAGTATCGACAGGTGTTGGCACCATCTGAAAGAAGTGGTAATAAATAAATAAAAACTGTAAAGACTTCAAAGGTGTTGCAACTGGTGCAAAGAAAATGGCACAAAGGAACTGATACTGCAACTGCAACATAGGTTTTTATGAGGAAATACTAATTTATCAAACTTTAAATTTTTGAATTTTGATCTAGGGACTAGATACGTTGGGCTGAGGAGAGTTTGTTGGAGCTGATTGTTTCAAAAAATTATAAGTTTTACCCCTTGAAACTTGACCTATGCAATTCTGGAATGGTACTTCTCATATTGGTTCTGGTTTTCTGATTTTTTGGTTTTCTGGTACCATCCAAAACTAGGGTTTGACTTTCTGGAGAATATGGCCACTAGAAAAGTTCTCTCAAGCTGCCAAAAGATGTGTTAGGGAAAGGAGCACTTCCCAAGATAGTTTTTGGTCAAAAATTCCTCTTTAGTAAAAATCCCTAATTTCCTTGTACAACAACAGTGGCGTTTTTAGATACCCAGTGAAAGGTGCTATATTCATTCAAGCTCTGATACCATGTTAATTTTTTACTATTGTTATTAGATTCTTTCCCAATTACATGAGCATTCAATGCAATTTCAAAACAACAGCATAAAGAGGATCACTGAAAGAAACATAATCACAAGGTACACAACATTTTATCCCGGGAAACCCTCATGGGGGAGAAAATCCAACAAAACCCTCCTCAATAATAGATTTCCAATACAATTCCAAGACTAAGACCAAAACACCAAGAATAAACCAAGACTGAGCATGCACCTGTTTTCTCCTTCCTCCTATAACTGCAACTGTCTTCAAGATATGCGCACTAGATGAGTGAGTGTGAGAGTGTGTAAGTGAGGCACCATACTCACATATAAATACTAGCTGAGGAGGCACTAGGGTTATGTCTCTTCACATGGTAGGGTCAAATTCTTCTAGAAGTGGTTAAAACCACTTTATAAACACTAGGGAGAAACTTTACAAATACCACCATATAAATATGGTTTGACCAATCCACAAAATGGGATTTGATCTTATACAATACCAAACATGATCAACCCACAAAAGGGTATTTGATCTATAGGATAATAAATCAATTTTAATTAGAATATTCTTCGAAGTTGCCATATTTCAACAGGCCGACTAGTAGTCAACTAGTAAACCCGAATTGGAACCCATGTAACATAATCCTGAGATTTACGGGATTCTTAGCCAATGATATTCTTGGATCTGTAACCTCTTTTTGGCACCAATTTTTAAGGTTTTTCATGTTTTAAATCCTATAAAGAGGCGTGTTGTAAGGTCGCAAAGGCTAATGAAAAATATGTTATTGCATGTGTAAATCATAGGTTGTTGGTCATGCATATGTAAGTTGAATTGTCTACAGGGTTGTTCTTGACTATGCAAGAGGGTATGATGTCGATTGTGTCTTATGTGTGGACCAAGGTTAGACATATAACCTTTATTCTTAATGAATAAGACAACAAGAGATAAGAATTCTCAAAGGAATGTTGGTTTTTCCAGTTAAGGGTTTCCAGGGTAAAATCTTGGTGTAGTGTGTGATTTCTTGTGTCATTTGATTTCATGATTAAATTATTCCTCTCTCTCTCT